>JAPMOB010217402.1:0-10429 GCA_029875015.1 Lepomis gibbosus | reverse complement strand
CACTGTCCACCACATTAAGCACCACTCATTCTCTCCCGCTCTCACACGCACAATCATCTCATCTTATGCAAAACAGGACCCTTCCAGTGCGAAAAACAACAACAGCTGCACTAATGAAACACTCACTTTTAATGTGCTTCTGAGTAGCATGTCATTTGTTGAAGATGAAAACATGTTGTATTTCAAAAGGAGACTCACTGAACATGAACACATAGCAGAGTGCAGGTTATGGAAAAAGGTTTTAAACAATCCAAAAGTTAAACAGGACAATTTAAAAACCATTTTATTTGGAGGTTGGAGGAATAGTTTGACATTTCAAGAAATACACTTATTGGCTTTCTATAGCCGAGAGTTAGATGAGAAGTTTGATACCTTTCTCATATCTGACATATGATGCTTCAGCCAGGAGCTCGTTAGCTTAGCTTAGCATAACAACCGGAAGCAGGGCGGATCATCTTGGGCTGCAACTAACGATTATTTGCATTATCGATCTGCCGACTGTTTTCACGATTCATCGATTCATTGGTTAGTCCATAAAATCCAGCACACAAAGTGACATCTTTAGATTGCTAGTTTTGTCCAACCAGCAGTCCAAAACCAAAAGACTCATCATTTACAATAATATATGACAAAGAATAGCAGCAATTACTCACATTTAAGAAGATGAAACCAGCTAATTTTTCACATTTTCGCTTAAAAAAATGACTGAAACAAGTGATTGATTATCAATTTTCTTTCAACCAACTAATCGATTAGTTGACTAATCGTTGCTAGCGTGGCTTTATCTGAAAGTAAGAACATCTACCTCCTAGCTACTCTAGAGCTCACAAATTAACGTTATATCTTGTTTGTTTCATCTATACAAAAACCGAGGTGTAACGAGGCAAATTGGGGTTTTATGTTATGTTATTCACCCTACCATGTCTTGGCAAGTGACTTCCTGGAGTGTCCTCTTGTTGCTTGGCAACCTAATGGTGATGTCAGGACTCCAGCGCCAGTTAGCAAACAGATTTCTGGCAGCAGCTGGATTCTTAAAGGACAGATTTGAGAGCTGTTTCGATTTCCTCATCTAACTCTCAGCAAAAAAAAATGAGCACATTTCAGCATCTATTAAAATATTGGAGTTTTCCTGTTAAACGTGCTTTATCTGCCACAAGCGAATATTTGAGGAAATGGGAAAACAAATGAAACATACCATCAGTGAATGTTTTGCGGATGTGTATAAATATTTTGCAACAAATTTTCTTTAAAAGGTAATGAAAATGGCATTGCACTTCTTTTAGAACTTATTTCTTGTTTGTGTAAGTATACAGTATAAAGTAACTTTTAGAAGTAAGTTTAGAACTATCCTTTAAGGAGACAACAACCTTGATGAATTATGGAACCATAGCCTCAGAGCAATGCTGACAGCTGACACCTCTCGTGCTGATTTGTCAATAGAATTGGCTGTTGGTCACAGATGCCGTCGATAGGACAACAGCAGGCACTGTGACCCGGCAGAGATCCTTCAGTTGGCTCATAATAACTTGACAGAATCTGACAACACTGCAGACTGCAGCAGCACATTAACGTCCCATATTTGTCACTGACAAATATAGCAAAAGCCAACACTTCTTGTGTACTTAACTCAAATTTACCTTCCCGTCCACTCAGCAAACAAGCGCTGCCGAGGTTATTTACAGCAGTTGCTAGTTCTGCAACGGTTAACACATTTGTACTCCCTGAATGCTTCATTTATTAAACTGTGTCGGCGCAATTTGTTCACTTAGCTACATGCCTACCTATTTGTTCCTTTACATGACAGGGTAGAGCTTCCTGTCAGGAGTGTTTTTTGTTTCCTCTTAGTGCGCTTCCAGCATTCAAATGTGCTGAACACACAGCGTGCACCCGGCCGGGAGAGGAAGAGAAGGGAAGGAGAGTAAGCAGACTGGAGTAAACAACGCTTTGGCTCTTTAAATAAAACATTTGTTTGTGATTGAGGCTTCGTGATGTGAACAGCATGACCTGTTTTACTGGGAGTCTCTAAACAGCCAGCCCGTCGCCCTCGCAGAAACAGATCCCATCTCTCTACCCACAGACTCAGGGCCTATTTATATTGCATGAGAACAAATTTTTTTGACAACTTGAGTGATAGATTTGTACAAGGCCCAAATGTTTTCTTTTTCTGCAGAGGCCCTGTCTGAGTGACATAAATTGCTATTAATAAAAATTTTAACAATACATGCCAAATGAGTTTTTTCTGTTAACATGGTATGAGCAGGAGCAAATGGTGCTTGTTGAGGGCTTTTTGGGAATAGGGGTTCTGTCTGAGTCAACATTTGAAGAAAGCATGTTGGGGAGGAAAAAAAAGCATGTGGCGATGTATACTGTGGAATAAAATGAACACAGTTAATAACTGAGAAAACACAACCTGACACAGCTACATCGATGGCAATTTACTCTTCAGCTCTATCATTTCTGATTTTGACTTTACCCAAGCTACAATGCTCAATCGATTGAATGTATAAAATGTTAGGGACCACTCAGATTAACTGAATCCAGGTAAATTACATTATTCTTTAGTGATTTTTCTTCTTCTTAATCAGTATCAGTGACAGAAAAGAATACATACAGTAGAATGAGACGTGTTGGTGTCACCTTTAAACACTTTGGGTACTTTAGCGCTATTTTTCGATGTGCAGGGCTCCTACAGTTAGCAAGAATAAATATGCAACATCCGGTTAGACTTTCAAAACAAAAATAGTTATTAAAATCACATGGAAAGTTGTTAAAATGGTGAAATGTTGTTGAAATGTAATGAAGCGTTGCAATTTGGCTAGGTTTAGGCACCAAAAGTCCTTGGTTAGGTTTACGAAAACATGGTTTGGCTTAAAATAGCAATGTTATTTATCAACACTGGTCTCCTGGGCCAATGTCCCCTCCATGTCGGCCCCTACAGTTGAGTGTTTTAAGTCTCGTCTAAAGACACATTTTTATTCTTTGGCTTTTAACTCCGCGTGAGTTGTGTGGTCCTCTGATGTCTTTTATTGTTTCACTGTATTTTAGTATTTATTCATTTTATCTATTTTTAATTTTTTAACCTGATGCTCTTATTTTGTTTTTACAAAATTTTATAATAATTGTTTTGTATGTTGAGTCTTCTGTGCAGCACTTTGGTAACGTTGTGTTTGTAAAATGTGCTATAGAAATGGATTGGATTGGATTGGAAAGTCCGGATTTTGGCCCACCTGTCCACCCCAACCACCTCCTTACTCCTTACTCTGTGTCACAAAGTGTCCCCAAGGGATCTTGACCATACGCCCATACATGTGTGATGACTTGGGAGTGAGAATGTGTGGACTTGCCTGTCTACCTGCCTACCGGTGTGCAGTCTGTCCACTCACTGTGCATGAAAATGTGTTTTGGGGAGTGGCTTTGAAAGGAGGCCTGAAGGGAGGTTATGTCTGCTGCCTATCTCAACGTGTGGTGGAAGAAGTACTCATGTCTTTTAATCAAGTGGAAGCCACAATACCACAGTTAAAAAATAGGCTGTTACAAGTGAAAGCTGCACTCTAAATTTCACCTTTAAGTATTAGTACTCATAGAAAAACATTTTAGAATAATTTATTGTAATATTATATTGGATTACAATTACTGGTGCAATAATGTGTTCATCATGTTACGTTGTAGCTGCTAAGGGTGGGGCTAATTTTGCTACCACTCTATATAGTGCTGAATAGCCTGTATCTGATCTTATCTTTACCAATAATAATATATCACTATTTATTTGTTGATTTTATTTTGACCCTTCCTAAGCAAAAAGACTATTCCCACTGCAACCAAAGACATCTGGGTGCACTTTTGTTTTTGTTTCTCAATCGCCTCTTTTTTTCTTGTTATTTAGTTTTGTTTCAGTCCTCATTAAAGGCTGGCTGTGCTGCGTTCAGAGTCCACACTGACACACATGCGCAGACACACACAGACATACACCGCTGCATGAGACGGACTGACAGCAGCAGACCAGGATTCCACAGTTGCCTCTCTATCTCCCCACTACGCATCTCGCCTCTCACTTTGTGCTGAAATAATTAACTGCGTCCATGTTTGAAGGCGGGATTACAGTTGTCTAATTGTAGTGAGCGTTGTCATGGAGACTATCAGGCCATCGGTGAATAAACAGCCTTACTTGGCAGTGTTTGGCTAAAATGGGGCTTTGTGCAGATGTCAGACACAGATTTATGATGGTGAAACAGATTATATTTGGCAGGAAAATCAATAGGCTGACCACTCTGGACTGGCTGCTTATTTTGATAAACAGCTCTGTGGATGTAACCTGCCCAGAAGCTTGTCTCCTCATCTGTTTGCTCTGAGCGTGTGAATTAATGTAAAAGTTTACTTTCCAAAGCAGCATGGCTGGACTTCTGCTTCAAAGTTTTAAATAAATTTACCCTTTATTGCTCTGAGGTTCATGAATATTTTGTGGTTTTCAAACTGTAAAAAGTTACTTAAAGTGAAAAGGATAAATAAATGATTTTTCCTTTAGGTGACTTGAATCCCATTACAGAAATATACAGCGAAACATTGAGACATTTATCAAAGGAAATATAACTGACTAATGCAATTCAGGTTTGCGTGTCTCACTTTAAGAAAATATCTGATTAAGTTGTCACAAATAATCACATCATGCAGAATACATGGAAATAATTTGCCCACATCTGGAAAAAAAATTTTTTTTAATGACATTCAAGAGTCAAAGAGGGAAAAAAATGTAATGCAACATTTGATGGCAGCAGGAAAAAGTTATGAACAACAGGTGAACATTTACATATGATCTGAAGTTGCTATGGCAAACTTCTTAGCAAAGAGCTTCTTATTTACCAAGTCCTTTGTTTTTGGGCTCTACCAACTCCTGTGGAAAATATCTTCTTTAGCTGTTAAATATAACTCTTCATTAGTTAATTGATAAATGTGTACAGTGGATTTTTAGACCAGTTCCATTAAAAACAGTTCCTTGCTATTACTGAAAACAAAGCTATGAGAGCTGTGAGAGTGAACAACAAAAAAAAACTGCAAAACAAAGTACTGTAAAACAGAGGGAAGCTGCCTATTCAATTCTCTGTAGGTTAAACACTACAAGTGAGACGTTTCACATCATCATTCAATATATTGTTGGAAAAATATCAATTATTATTAATATTTGAAATGATATATATATTCTGATTCCCTGGTTTTAATAATTAAAAAGTCAGTGTGGGACACTAGTATTTTGGTCCACTATATTGTTCTACTATCAGTGCAGCCTGTAGCAATGTTCATTGGTGTTCACTAAGTAAACATCCAAATATTAGTGTTACCAGTACAATGTCAGAGGTGCAACAGACTTGTCAGCCAGTGAAATAGCTGCCACTCTGTGTTAAGTTACTCATTACAGACCCAATGAAATGAACAAGTTTTGCTTCCTAGGAAACAGTCAGTCTGTGACTTCATGCTGCATAAATAGCTGTCCACTCATTCAGACTGAAGGAACAGGCAATCAGATTGCTGGTCCTGCCCTGTCAATTGCATGGTTTATTACACATTTTGTCAGTATTTATTAATATGAGTATGTCTTCTTTTTTATGTCTAACTTGTTTGTTTGGGTTTTTCCACTTTGGACTTCCAAATGATACACCCATACAGGTGTTTTTACTTAGTGCCTGATTGCACCTCTATGTGTGCCTGTACAGTCAATTCACTTCCTATAGATATTACTAGGTTATAGAAAAATACCACTCATGTTGACACGTTGATATTTGGTTTGGATATAAATCTATTGAAGCACATGCCCAAGCAATTTTGACTGATTAAGACTATTTATATTGTTGCATGTTCAACCACAAATGATGGCAACTGATTTTCTTGGTCTGCTCTTATTTTGAAACAATATTGGTCACTCCAAGTTTAATTCATTCACTTGATTTTACATAACGCATACTTTGCGACTGTGTAAATGTGTTTGAAAATGTCACCACTGTAAAAACAGTTGATATTGATCAAGATGTTACAACAAACATGAAGTGTTCTCTTGAAAATGTGTGAAATATGTTTTTTTTTTAATCACACATCACAATCTGTCTTGCATACCCTTGCATTGTTTCATGACATGATTGCATTCCTCATTAATATACATGAATGTCTGTCTGCACATGGTAGTGTGTGTGTGTGTGTGTGTCTGTGTCTGTGTGTATGTGTGTCTGTGTAGGTGTGTGTGTGTGTCTGTGTGTCTGTGTAGGTGTGTGTGTCTGTGTGTGTGTGTGTAAAAGCACTTTGGCACAAACCTAGTTTGTTTTCAAAGTGCTCTGTAAATAAATCTGACTTAGACATTGACATTGTGACCCCAAGTTAATTAAGAAACACCAGGACAATGTGTTGGAGGTTGGAGGAATGCAGCTATCTACCATCTCATCTAAGGCCCAGATGTACTTCAGCCCCCCTGCAATCAACAGTTAATTCCCATTCATACAGTAAAATAGTAGGATATGTCTTTAATATATTCACTTTCCACACGTGTCTTAAAAGGAGTTCTGTTAACAGTCTGGAGAAAAACATTCCAGGAACAGGAAGTCAATAACGCCGCTATCCCCCTCAGGGTGCACATTACCATTGTTGTGAGCCAGGTTAATGTACTTCAAACAAGGTTTATTATATACAGCCGCGCACAATGGTGAGGTGAAGAGTGTAGTAGTCATGTGCTGTAGGTAAGAAAGGAAGCCGATCACTTATCTCCTCGTCCGTGGTTGTGGGGTGTAATGACTCAGCTGTACTACAGAAATTTACAGTATATGTATTTGTGTGACACATTGTTGGTGTAATCGCGAGGAGATTCTGCTCAGCTGTCTGATCTGACCCTTACCTGAAGCTATATAAGAAAAACAAAACCTCTGATCTTGTTAATGCTGGATATGAGGGAACACTGAACTATGTTACCACCACTTGTAGCTCGTAAACAAGATAATGTTGCAGTGTTTTTCATGAACAGTGTTGCTTTCTTTCATTGCTAAATGGCCAACAGAGATCTGTACACTGTTAGACATTTCAAAGGCTTACTGGTAACAGTGTTGCCAGTAAGTTATTCAGATTTACAGTACTATAACAGTTTTTCACTTTTACAGTAACATATATGTTAGTGTAATCATGCTTAATGCACTTTACAAGAAATGTTATTTTCAGAAATTATTTTAAAATAACATAATTTAATTTCTTAAATTCCATGTAATGAATGCTAATGCTAGAAATGTGCTTAGCTATCACTAGTTTAATTAGTTTACAATAATGCAATTAACTGAACTGACTTACTACTTACTTGGTTAGTCTCCTTACATTAGCTAGCTTAATACTGATGTGAGCTAAACATTGCTCTTGACATAATGCATTTGATATTAAAACCCAGAGTCTTCTGTAAAATTAAACATCAACTCTGTTCACTTTGACAAAGTTAACGATAAGTTACCAGTTTGACTGCACAGACAATAACTATCTTTTTTTCAAGTAACACACTTTTGAATTCATTTGTTTTGTTTTGTTTTTATCTTGGGTTTGTCGTCGGTAGTTCTCTGTCTTCACCACAGGTTAACTTCCACTGTTGTCTTAGTTGTGTGTGCCTGAGCTTCCACCCCGGCGGTGATGAATGAAAGATAAAACTACTGATGCAGTTTAGCCAAAACGGCGGTTAGGGAAAATACAGTAACATGTATGTTACTGTAACTTTATACAGTGGTTTACTGTAATTTTAAAATTTGATACATCAGATTTTTTAATTACAGTAAACCGCTGTATATGGTGTCTGATGTCACCTAAAATTCCCATAATGCAATGGGAATTACAGTTATTTACTGGAAAGAGGATATACAGTATTATACTGGGTGATATGTGGTTAGTAAACTGTGGAAATTACGGAAATATTTAACAACGTAGTCACCTGTCGTAATCTCCCAGCTGACACATTCGGTTTGATCACCCATTTGATGTGTTATACATGTCAAACAATTCCATAATAAATACCTTATTTAGGCTAATTCTCTATATTACTTTCCACATTTCCCAGAATCACTTGCCTGGACTTCTTGCAACCAGGTGTTGGATTCAGGGAGATTGCAATAGATTTAGCAATAGCTACAGAGAAAGCATTTTCTTTAAAAAGAACATAGAAAAATGCACATTGTTACAGCTTTTCATAAATACTTCTGTACTGGCTCAGATATGAGACTATCCTGATTTTAACACCACCGCTCTTTTGCAGCAAGGATGAAGACTGAGTTTGGATGTAGGCCTCCAGTTTGATTGCAGTGCAGTTTGGTGTTGACACAAAAGGACAGTCACTTAACAGTTTAACATAAGTTCATTTATGACCAGGGCTGTAGCCAAGATTTTAGAAATACTGAGCTCAAGAGTCACCAAATAGAAAGTCCCTAATTTTTTATTATTTGCTTTTTCCATGTACTTATTCAGGTAGTTGTTTAATTATATTTTCTGTCAGTATTATTTAAATTAAGTTCTTGCTCTGGGAAAACTCAGAACACTTAAATAACAGTTTCAGACGTCTTTTTCTATTTTCTAATGATTAGTAACAGATTACAGGAAATATCCAAGGAAATTAACAGGAAATAACAAACTAATCATTTACTTATTTAGTTTATTGGGTTACAAGTAGTCATTTAGACTCAGTCTAAAAGCACGCTGTCACACTCATCTAACACATGTGATTTTTAACAGTAAACTCTCCCCAGTTTGCTAAAATCCCTTAAAAGTATTAAGGTTGACTTCATTGTCCTCAGTGGAAGCCTTGGCTCATGAAAAGACCCATCAGGAAGAAGTGATGCTGACCTATCACCAAAATGTATCAGATCAAATCTTTGGAAATCAGCATACTGCTTATTTATCTCTTGTCCATCCTTGAGTATTGTGGCGTGCTTTACTTTTTTAATTTTGTTATCATCTGTGTCTGGTGTTCTTGTCTAGCTTTGTTCTATTAGTTTACTTTAGCCTTGTTCATTCAATATTCAGTTTATAATCTCTACCTGTTTTGTACTTTTGTTAATGGATCTGTCTGGTTGTGTTTTTGGTTTGTTCTTTATTCTGGTTGGTTCCGTTTTGGTTTCATGGACTGTCTTGCCTTCCTGTTTCACTCTGCCCTGTTTCACTCTGCGTGCCTCATTAGTTTCTCATGACTCTCACCTGTGCATCGTTTGCCTGTGCATTTAAACCCTCATTTCAGTTTTGTCTAAGTTGCGTGCTTGTCGTCAAATGTTGAGTGTTCCTGCCTGTTTTTTGTTTCATGGATTCATTCCTCGCGTTCGGATTATTTCTCTGCCCTGTTTTGGATAATTACTCTGCCTGTTTGGAGATACCTTTGTTTGGACTTTTTGCCTGCTGTGATCCTTAGTAAGCCTGTTTTAAGTTGCTTAATAAATCTTTTGTTTGAACTGCATCTTCTTTGCTGTTGTTTGCATATGGGTCCACTCTTCAGTGCCGATTCACTCAATCTAACCATGACACAAACATTCCTTTGTTTAGTACTGATCATCACTGACAGGATCACATGGAAATATTTAGTTATTCTTGTTGCTTATTGTTGTAGGTAGTGATTTATTCACTGTATTTATTTCCTGTCAAGCTACTGTTCTGGGCAACTGCACTCTTCGCATCGCACACACCCTGTGTTTTCCAACACCCATACACAACTAGGCCACTGGGTCGAGCAAGACTCTGTTCTGTGCCAGTGACAACACTGTCTCTGACGCAGCTCTCAGCACAACTGAGGAACTAAGCAGAGCAATCAACAGCCTAACTTGCAGAAAAGCACCAGGCAGTGATGGGATCGCAGCTGAAGTCCTGAAGTCCTCCACGAGCTCTGCAAGCTCCTCTGCCTGTGCTGGAGGGAAGGTACTGTCCCACAGGACATGAGAGATGCAAACATTGTCACTCTGTAAAAGAACAAGGGAGACAGAAGTGACTGTAACAACTACCGCAGCATCCCTACTTAGCACCACTGGTAAACTCTTTGCTGGAGTTGTACTGAACACACTGCAGGTCCTCGCAGAGAAGCTTTGCCCAGGTCATAAGCAGAGTTCAGAGCAGGAACATCTGCTACAGACAATATCCTCTCTGTGAGACAGCTGAAGGAGAAGTGCAAAGAGCAGAGAAAGCCTTACGAAAGGTTTCAACCTTGTTAGCAGGAGCGGGCTTTTACAGATGGTTGAACATATAGGTTGCCCACCAAAACTTCTCCACATCCTCTAGTCTTTCCACACCAACATGAAAGGTCAAACCACTTATCATACAGGAAATGCTGTTCGCTGATGACACAGCAGTGGCAGCACACTCCCAAGAGCACCTAGAAACCCTCATGGACCGGTTCACCCAAGCATGCAAGGACATCAGCCTAAACAAAACCAAGACCATGGGAAAGGCC
>JAPMOB010217400.1:0-46375 GCA_029875015.1 Lepomis gibbosus | reverse complement strand
GTGTGTGTGTGTGTGTGTGTGTGTGTGTGTGTGTGTGTGTGTGTGTGTGTGTGTTTGTGTGTGTGTGTGTTAGAGAGGGTGACTCATCACAGTACCAGTGGGGGTTGCCGTTCAGTCCTCATGAGATCTTCATAGATTTCTCCACCTGCATAGTCTTCTTCCAGCCCATAGACCGCCGCATACAAGTCGTCCTCATCCTCTGGGGTATTCTCACTATCCCACACACACAACCATGCACACAGACTCATTATTAGCATCTCTAAAACGTGTTGATTATCAGGCACAAATTGCTTCCTGCATTGTGAAAGCAATGGGGCGACAATTTGTGGACACTTTAAACGACAATATCCAACATTAAACAGTACGAAATAACAAAATGCAACACTATTTCTGTACAGTGATTACAAATTGTCTACTAGAATTATATAAAACAATGGGGTAATACAATAATGTATGAAGAATCAAGACTTGCCCTTTGCTCTCTTTGCTACTCTTTTTCTCATATTCATAAACTCTTTATTAACTATTCATCACTGCATGGATTAGTTAATGAAATACTTCAGAAGGGTATAGTGCATAATTCGAATAAAACGTGTTGACATGCTAATAATACAAATATTGTATCTGCTATATTTGGTTACCCTTTTTCGTCTTTATCCATCAATCTAACTGTCTACAGCAACCACCCATCACGCCTTTATGTGGGTGGTATGCATGCACTTAACACAAACATGAATTACTCATTTGTTCCCTCTGACAGTAACAGAGAAACAGAGCCAAGCCTTTTACCAAAACATGTGGGTGTCCAGACCCCTGGAGAGCATAGATGATAAGTAGAGCTGGTTCTGCTACTGAGTAAAATAATCATGTTCTATCAACACCAGTAATGGGCCCGCAGAGAGAGGAGCTTCATACATACTCAATCAAGTCTTCCAGATTATTGTAAATGTCCTCGTCTTTTAGGCTTTCCTCAGTTGGGAATGGCCTGGAAATACAGAAAAATCAGTGTGAGGCTCAGTGTTTAACAAAAAAATCACTTTGAAGAAACTATAATTGAGTAACGTGGAGCAGGAAAGAAATTTTTGATGCATTAAAATGTATTCAAATATCCAGCCTGCGTATCCAAAACCCCATTCAACAGCTTGATATGCTTTCATGTAGCAAACTTTTTTCACAACTAGTTGTAGATAAATTTACAAATTCATCAGAGCCTTGAAAATCAGCAACTGGGTCCACAAGCCTATTTTTATTGAGATGGAGACCCTACCATTCTCATGATCAGTGGATAAAAACTAATATACCTAATTTTGTTATGTCTTGTTTGATATGTTGCTGTTGTTAGTATCATATCAACAAACAGACTGTTTAAACAAAGAAAGAATATGACTTTCAGTAAAGGGGGGGGGGTGTTTTTTCAAAAATGTGTAAAAAAAAACAACAACACACCATCGATAACTTAATGAAATATCTACTGACATTCAAGTCTGTTAGTTTGTTTATAATAATGGGAGACTTACTTAAATCCTCCTTGCTGTGCAACAGCTGTGTTAGACAGCTTCGATAGCGTGTCCATAACCTGGTGAAAAAAGGTGTGTTAATTCATGTTTTAGAATGGCTCAGGCATAAAGTTAAGAGAGCGGGAGAGGATAGGGCCAGACGAGTGAGAGACTGAAGAAAGAGACTTGCTTTGATAATGCTGCATTCATGTCATATCAGAGCTTTTGTAATTACCAGTTTCTGACTTTTGAATAGCATTCATGTCAACATCCAGGACCTAACAACAACAACTAATAATAATAATAAAAAAGTCAAATATACAGTTTTTTACAGCTATTGATCAATAAACAAGTCAATATGCAAATATAGGAAAAATACATTACAAATCAAACAGTGAAAGTTACTAGAAATGTGTCTTAAGAGTGTAGGGGCCCTGAGTGTTGGGGCCTGACAGCAATTGCACTGTTTCCTTTAGTTTTAGCTTAGAATGGCAGGCAGCACTCTCCCAGCCTGCATCCTGACTCACAGGGGGATAAAAGCTCAGAGATACAGGAAGGTGACAGCCCATGCTTGGCCTTATAATAATAATAGTATTTCGAAGAATTTTGTGTGATGTGCCACTGATTGTTTGAATACAGCTTTCTCACGGACATTTGCCAATTTTGAAACAGGTCTGTAATTATTCAAGATGAAGGGATCTCAATTAGTTTTTTAGGAGAGATTCGACCAGAGCAGTTTTAAAACAAGCAGGGACAGAGCCAGATGTCAGGGAGCTATTTACAATAGCCAAAATGAACAAGCCAACAGTAGGAATAGACGCCTTCAGTAGTCTGGAAGGGACCACAAGTATACAACAATACATGGTCTGTGGGTTAAAGCCTCTGAAACAGATCGATTGTGGGGCTGGCTGCTAGCAGTCTGGGATCTGATTTTTATAACTTTTTCAGTAAAAAATATTTTGAATTGCTCGCAGAGGGCAAATGATTTCAAAGAAATAAAAAGAATACTTCTGGGTTTGTGGCATTTTGATCAGTCAAGGTGGAAAAATTAGTTGCTGGTGTATCATGAACTGAAGTATTGTATTTTTTCTTTTAAGGTATTCATGTACACATAGTAAACATAAAGTTTGCTGGCCTTCCATTTGCACTCTGAGCTTTGCTTACCTTAATCTTTAGGAAGTATGTGTGGTCGCTGAAACATGGAGAGAGTTTTAAAATGAACTGAACTGAGTTCACTGTTGTCAGACCGAGGGTGTAAAAGTCAGTGACAGCGACGAGAGAGTTCTGATGACAGGGCCAAATATCCATTAGAAAATTTACTAGCTGTTTTTGAGTTAATGACGCGAGCGCGAATGGGGGCCAATATAACTTTATGCTGCAGAGACAAACACAAATTAAACACTATACTATGTTGATCAGACACACATATTAATAAGTTACATGCTAATGGGGTGGTTCTGGACTTACTGCTTAATACTGTAATACCAGAGTGCCTGAAAACCAAACAAATATGGATACCAGCTAGTCAATGAATGAATCTGATTAAACTCAGATTTAATGGGTATAGTCAATGCACAGTATTTTTATTTGAGTTGTCCAGTAACGTAAGCAATGCAGAAGCATTGCAATCGCCCTTGCAAATAATTTGAAAACCATATTTACCACCAAGTAACAACTTAACACGTGACAACCATTTACCAACCACATATGAAGCCCTAGTAATGATCCCAAAGGCCACAGAAACCATGTACCAGCCACCGATAAACACACTAACGATGATCTAATATCCCCATGTGAAACATTTGTAACCTTAGTAACTACTATTGCACAATTGATCTGTTAGAGACTTGGCACTTACAAATGTCTCAGCATTTATTTATTCAACACATTAGCTACCACTATGAAAATGCAAAGTTCGGGTGTCCCTACGGCTTAGGAGTTAAGATACCAGCCATGAACCAAAATGTCACCTGTACAAATCCAGCTGGGGACCTTAGCTGCTTCTCTCTCTCCTTCATTTCCTGTCATCTCATCACAATCTAATAAAAGGCATAAAATGTTAGCAACAACAGATTATTTTACCATGCAAATGCTGTACAACCTGTTTGGCAAAAACCTGCTTCCTTAGGATCATGCCAATAAATAAAACTCAAATCGCCCACAGGAGACAGATAGCAGACAAACAGAGTGACAGAGAAATAAAGACAAGCATGGTCTGCAGGAAATGGTCACCTTACCGCAGACTCTCACAACTTTGGTGTTTGTGTGTGTGTGTCACATTTTAAGTAAAGAAAATACATAGTTTTACATGGGGAAACAATCCACCTTAAAAAGATACAGCTAATGCATGGATGTTCAGACTTGCATTCAAGCATTGACCAGCAAGTGTGATTTTTCCCTGTGAGCAGTCATGAATTAGTCTAGCTGAACATTTATGTGTCTGAATTCTGCTAACACAAATGAAAATGGATTTGAATTCCAGCACTGTGCTATAATCCTTAGATACAAGATCATTACTGACCAAACAGATGAACCACAGGAAGTTGTAATCAACATGTCCTGGTCCAAGGTTCGGACTTACAGTATTGATAGTACACACAGTGCAGTCTGTAGATGCTATTGGAGAAACAGTGATCAAAGGAAATGTAATGCATGTCAGATGAGGATGACATGATGTCAGCTGAAGTAAAATAAGATCAAAATCATGATGCATGCATTAGGAAGACTGTGCAACATGTCTTTGTGTCATTACAAACACAGAAAATGTAATAATTTCATTATTGCATCTATTGAATTATTAACCCTCTCACTTTCCAATTTCTTGGTATGAAGAAGCTTCGAGTAACAACACTGCAAATGACTCTGTTCGCAGGATTTGGATATGCAGGCATGGTTAAAAATGATAGTTGATGGGGTTAGATATGTGAACAGCCTGTCTCCTCTTCCTGTGTGAATGAGTGCTGTGGCTTTGGCTGAACCCAGGTGTGCTTGTGACTTGAAAGAGTCCTGTTTGTCGTGTGAGATACCAGCTTTAAAACTTCTTCAAGTTATTTACAGCAGTTGAAATTATGTCTTTTCTGAAAGAAAACAAAAAAATGACATGACTTCATTCATTTGAAATGTAATATTTAGCTGTGCGTCATTATTCCACAACTAGACACCCAACACACACACTCCGGTCCTAAAGGTCACATGTCACCTGATTCAAGAAATGTGATGCGAGGTTCAGATTCAGTTGAACAGAATATAAGTCATTCAAAACATAAGGAAGAACCTGTATAAATACGCTGAAACAAATCATTTCATTTGTTTTACTTTGTGTAATGAATTGTAAATCCTTCTCCTTGTCTTAAAAACAAGCTCAGACCTGACTAGTCTGATGATCTGACACTTAGTTTAAGCCACACGTGACAAGTAAAGCCACAAGCTGAGCTGAAGTCCAACCGCCGTGGTGAGTGTGGCCCCTTTACAAAGTGTGTCAAAAATCCCCAGAGCACCATAAAAAAAGAAAGCAAACGGTAGAAATGTTGTAACATAATGTCATAAATCAAATGTGCATGTTTGATTCTGTATTATTTTATTAACTAGAATTGTACAGTAGCATTTACACATATTAACAAAAAAAATAGTTCAGACGCATAGCAAGTTAACTTAGGTATCTATTTTGTTTGATACAAAAACCGAAGCATAAAAGCAGCACATTTTGGCTCTGTGGGGGGGTTACGTGCTGGACTGTTTCTAGATTAATTTTCAGGCAAGCAACCAATGGAGACTCCAGGAGATCAAACAACCTAGATATACCGTTAGTGAGTTTCAGAGGATGAAGTGCATTTGTTACCTTTGGACAGAGCCAGGCTAGCTGTTTCCTCCTGTTTCCAGTCTTTATGCTAAGCTCAGGAAATCGCCTGTAGCTGTAGTTTCATATTTACCGTACAGACATGAGTGGTATCAAACTTCTCATCTAACTCTTGGCAAGAAAACGAATAAGAGCAACAATTAATTATTTTTTTAAGCAGAAGAAAAAAACAGTAGCCATTTTTTCAATTGCAAAATGCCCTTCTCTTTTCACTTTTAGTACAATTTAGTAAAACAATCTATCCTTTTACAGTCAAGGCTGAAGTAATTTTATATTCAGGGAAGAAATCAAAACCTTTTTTGCCTCCTCCCTATATTCTCTCTGGCCACCAGGCAGCTGCATGCAGTCAGCGTGGCTGCCCAGGGAGAAGCCTGTAGTAATTCAGCAGAGGAATGTAGGTTAGAGAGCTCTCATTAGATATTCAGTGGACTAATGCTCAGTCTACGGGCAGAGTTGGCACAACTCAGCCCAAGTGGATTAGCCTGGCTGAGATTTGAGATGTTCTCTTTTCAATGTTTTCTGGAAAATAAGGAAGAGATTGAGTATTTCATGTTCGGCTGTACAACGCCTCCTGGAGCCAATCCAACCCAATCGCTGAACCTTCAGACACCCGTATTTTTAACTAATGATGAAAAAAAAAGTAACGATGCAGAGCAATCTTCCTCCTCCGGAAGCTTGTTTGTTTGACGGACAACCCTTGAACACGACTTGAGATTATGCAGCCCAGCTTGGATGTACCGTACATATTTGCAAGCAGCACCTCCCCTGTGGGATTATCAGCAGCCAGATTAACTGGAAGCTTCTTTAGAACACAACACACTGAACTGAAAGAAAAGAGAGTCTCTGTGGGAAACTGCATGCAAACGCAAAATGCAGTCCATCACACTTACAGAGAACCAATAACCACAAAGCACTTTTGATATACCTTTTGCTTAAAGAACATTTCTTTGAATTAAAATTTGCTCACACATAAACAAAATATACCTGGAGATCGCAAACAGCCTGCAATACTGTATACATTATTTAAAATAGATACTATATCTGCTCTGACAAAATAATTGGATTTATAAAAAGAAATTATTGCACATGAGGGATAGTAGCGTACCCCATTTAAGCCATTTTGAAATGATGATAACCCTTCAGAAGACTTAAAAATACATATATTCAGTACAGATTAATTAATTGACACATATTCCAGCAGTTAAATGGTTAGAGACAAACATTAATGTATTTCCCTGTGGATACCACAGAGATACTCAGACCACTCATTATGCTCCAAGGCAAAGTCATGCACTGAACTAAGGGAATGTGGGAATAAGGCTGGTCAGAGTGAGTGTGCTTTCTTCAGCGGGGTTCAATCAGGCTCCAGCGAGTCCACTGATTGGCTAGGAGGAGTGCACTACAAACCCACTGACCTGGTAACACTGTGTGAGCACAGTGAAATCAGCTCACACAATAACACAGCAATAAATAGAAGTTAACCAAGCCCTTTAGACGTCCACCGGAAAAATGCAAGACCATGCAACGGGTGGCTTCCGTCAGAGGAGAAGACATCACATCTCTGAAAGGCTCTATGTCGTGTGGGTCTTACTATGTTACATGCATCTGAATGTGTGACTAGATGTACGCACAGTCCGATGTACTACCATTTTTCCACAGTGTACAGATTCAGATTGCAAATTCAGTTTGCGAAAACCTTTAACGCAAGTGCATGTACTGAGTGAAGATTTCACACAATGTTCTCATGTTTTTTCTGAAAATGAAAAATACTTTACCTTAAAGATGTTGTTAATTCAATTGTTTTCATAGCTTCTGAATAATTGTTGCTGCAAACCAAGGATTTGATGCATCTACGTTATGTGATTTTCTTGATGGAAGAAGAGTTTTGGCAATATATAACACTAATTTGTAATTTTGCACACTGGAACACACACAGTATTGGATGTTTGTGTCACCCCTGTTGCTTCTAACTAAAAATCTTGGAGAAAGACTGCATGTACTATTGATTAGACAGATAGCCAGCACAATCATGATCATCACTCAGCTGTAATAGATGGCACATGAATCTATCAGTGTGCTCACTCAAACTGATTTCATTGTAACAGTTTGAAAAGGTGCTAGATCAAGACTTTCACATATTACTGTAACTAGATAAGAAGGCAGCTGAAAGAGTGAAGGAGAACAGCAAAGACCAGAGCAAAGTAATCTGACCATTGTTGGAGCGTAGGATCATACATGAAAACGAAAGATTATGTGTGACAAAAAAACAATGATGGATGTGGGTGTTACCTTTCCAAAGTCTCGAACATCGAAGAGATCGAAAGCTTCAAATAAGTCACTTTTTTTCATTCCAAACACCACACAGCAGGACGTCAAGAATGTGCGAATGTTCTTCAAGCACAGGAACTGCAAAGAGCAAAAAAAGGCAAATGAATTTGGTATCCCTTGTCTACTGTAGCACTTCTTTCCCCCTATTATCTAGAGTCATGTTAGGAACAAATTGGCACAATGGTATTTGAATTTTACAGAATTCTAGGAATAACATTAATGTGTCTGTTACCATAATTAAACGAAAATATATATATAAAAAGCAGCAAAAGAAAAACGTCTGTGCTGTCAGTGGCAATGTAATGAACTTCTACTTTATCTACCCAAAAATAGCATTGTTTGAATACCACCAACTGGACCATGCAAAGTTAAATGGTGCCAAAAGTACCTAAATTACAACTGCCCAGATTTTGAGGGGTACGTATGTTAAAATTACAAATAGTCATTGGAATTACTTTTTACCAAAAAAACAGTCCCCCAGCATGGTCTGTGGATTATTCAGAGTAATAGTGATGTTTTTTTCTAAAAAGAGATGTTGCCTTTGAATGTTAGAGCACTACAAAAGAGCGCAGGCTAATGTGCCTCCATTGCAGAAATTTCAGACAGATGTCAGTCTGTGATTCTGCTTGGCTGGATTCCACCAAAGCAAGTCGTCATTTGGAAGAACCAAACCTTGTATTCTGCTTAAGCCTTAATAAACCTGTATTCACAGTATAAGAACATAGAGAACTTGAAGTCATCTTTATAAACGTGAAGGTGATCCACTCTTACACGCGCGCACACACACACACAGCAAACTGAAAATGAAAACTGAAAGTTTCACAGTGCGAAATGAAACCACTAAGCATGTGCCCTTTTAGTGTCACTTCCTATTAGGATCTGCGTCTTAGTGGGAAGAGTGCAGTCAAACAACTTCTGTGGGACGAGAGTGCAGTCAAACAACAGCTTATGGGTATGGGTTTGAGTCATGCTTGGGACACTTACACTAAAAACACCCAGTAAACAAGCATTCAACAAATGTACTGGCATAATTTGCACGTTATTAAGTGATGACTAAACTAGGAACTGCATATGTGATCATTTACAGAGCTGTAACAAGATTCTTGAGAATAGATAGGCTGCCTTTTATCACATCAGCTCATCATGGAGACGCCTGTAATCACTCCACCGCCCCCTGGGGCCCTGTTTGTCTGCGGAGGAAGTGCACGAACATGATGGCTTTGCACCACCACCAGCCACATACTCCAGATTACAGTTACAACCCTGGTGCAATATACACTGCACCCTTGACTTCACAGATGAAACAATATAAAGTAAAAGTGCAGCTTTCTTGGTAAAGTATGTTTAAAATGACTGTGAAGGATACCCAGGAAGGCTAATATAGGGTTGCTTGATGTTATGTTTTGTTGGGATTTTGTTCGTGTTGATTTCATCTAGAACTAATTACTGACATTATTTATTATCTTATTTGTGCACATATACCGCATATATACTGTATATTGATGTTTAACAGCAGTGATTTGTCTGAGGCTAAAGTCAAGTTAAAAGATTTTCCTTGAGCATCCGTTGTTTTCTCACTTTCTCTAAAAAATAAATAAGTTAAAAAAGCAGAAATGATATTGAGGGTCTATTTATTTGTGATCCATACATAAAAAATTGTCCCAGTCCATGGTTTGTATTAGCACCAAGGCCTAGCATACAGTGTGTAGAAAGCGCACTTCTGGGTGCATTTTCTTCACAGTACACTGCACACTCGTCCTCCAGTCCATTACCTTCATGCTGTTGATTCCATTTCCAAGATCGTAGGTCAGCAGGGCACAATGAAAAGGATTTTTAAAATCTGAAGGCCACTGACACACATGCCTTTCTTGACCATATTCAGATGGCCTACAGCTGGAGGCTATGGCTAAGGCACTGTCAATCAAGAATACAAAAGAAGAGTGGACGTGCACTGACAGAGAACATACACAACACTGCAGTTTATAATACAGAGCGACATTTCTAATGGCCTGTTAGGAGAATGGCTTTTATTTATTACGGAAGCAAAAATCTTTTGAGGGAAATACTAGTAATTTTGACAAGATGTCTAAATTTATTTTATGGTAGCTGGTGGACTGTAAAATTAAAATTCATTCTTTGATGAAAAACAAAATGAAGGAACCTGTGGCGACGCATCATTTCAATCATACTTTTGTGACAACTAAAAAAAATGTTTACTCTCATCTCTCAAAAACTAACTGTGTAAAGCCCAGTAAAAAATCTTTAAATCAATGTTAAAACTTTTTGTGTGTGCCTAATATCATGGCTTTTTTTTTTTTTTTTAAAGGGTCCTTTGACCACGATAGGTTAAGATTCCAGAAAGTGTGTTTGAGATTGCTCGGAATCAAACAGCTAGTCAGAATCTGACTAGCTGATACATTTGTTACACTTGTAAGAAGGCCCGATAAAGATCTAATGGCATGCAATGCTCTCTAAATTAAGTGGGTACGACTTGAACAGGAAGTCTTGTTGTTATAGTGACATATTACAAAAAGGCATAAACATTATTAATAAGAATTTTGCTAACAACATCTTTTTTTAGTTGAGTTTATTTGCATCTGAGGAGATCTATTGTTATTAATGCATGTGCCAGTTATTTCAGTTAATGAAATTTCCACTACATTAACTCTATAAACTGACATATTTTACAAACACTCTTCTTTAAGAGCATCCTGGACTAAAATAGTGATATGAAATATGAATAAAAATGTGTAGTTTTTGAGCTTTTGCTTTTCATAAGTGTAAGAAATCGCAAAGTCTCATGATGACTAACTATACGTGTAAAGTTTCATACTCAGTCGCAAGCAAACAAGCTGCTGCTTACATAGTAAAAGCTCCCTGACTAAGGGGTGGATCAAAGCCAGGATTTTATCAGGTCTCTCTAGTGGCAGGGAGAAGAACTTTGGGTAAAGAGAGGCCAAGCCTTGGAACCCTTCCTTTGGGTTTCACAGGCTGAGGGACATTAAGCATTTCATAGGTTAATCAAAAAGAGATTTAATTGCTTGACGCAAGTTGTTTTTTCAAATAGATATATAGAAATGTATACGTAACTCATATGTTTGGATTAATTATCATATTTAGAAGAAATAAACTGATGATTTGTTCACATCAGATGATAATCTCCAAATGAATCACTCTGTGGTCTTATTTTCTAAAATGTTTACAGTAACACTTATCAGTCTGACACAGTGCTAGATGAGAAAGTTGGCCTATGTGTTCCCAAATTCTGGACATGTGTGACATATTGGAAATGATCAAAAAGACGCCTTATGGGCAAATCTTGATAAATTCACTTGTGAAATCATGAAATAACCTAAAGGGACCTAAACCTAAAGAATTCTCAGACATTTGCATTCAACTTTTAACTTTTAAGAACTCTGGAACAATTGCCTTCAGGTGTTTTAACAAAACAAAACAAAATTAAGATATGCTATCTTAGATTGTAGATTTATTGTTTGTGGTGGTGTGTTTAGACACCTTACATGGACCTGCTTTGTTTTGTTGTTTTTTTATCTCCCACAGTTGTTTCTTGAAAAGCAGCTGCCAACTTGTGGCTGTTAGTTTAGTTAGACTATGTATGTAGGCTACTGTAGCCTACCACAACAAATTGTACAGTTACGGCTCATGAGCATGACAATGATTTGTTTGTTCAACCGATTTACCTCGTTAATAAGTAATTGACAGTACAGTGACTGGCTTGACCGCCAATCGTTGACGTCTAACACTACACTACATTATTATTATTATTATTATTATTATTATTATTATTATTATTATTATTATTATTATTATTTAAATATACATTTGAAGAAGGCTTGCAGTTCTTGTGCACACGTTACAACCACAAGTTGCTTTGAAAGCAGCGCAAAAAGTAGGCTACTGGTACCTGCGACATCTGTGGCCTGAGATTGATCTCCTTCAGGTTGATGGTGTGAGGTCTCAAGTTGTTGAGCAGCTGGCACAGCAGCACCCCGTCCCGCAGGGTTTGCGCCAGGTCGAACACCTGCGCCGTGTCCGCAGTAACCCGGTGGTTCGCGGGAAGCACGTTGCAGCTGATCAGCCACATCGCACACTGCCTCCAGTACTCCATGTCGTCAGAGAGCGGTTATAACAACTGAATAATACCAAAAAACTTTGTCCCTAATTTAAGCCTGTGCACGGCATGGTGGCCGCTCTCAGCACCGTCCGCTCGTCTCCAACTCCTCCTTTGGAGGTCAGAAAGAGCTGCTGCAGCTTATGAGCTCTACACAGCTGGGGCTTGCTGCCGTGAAACCCCCTCTGTCTGTCAACTTCCCCTTCCTTCTTCTGTCATATTTCCACAGAGGTGGTCGCAACTCTCACGGATTTTTTTAAGCTTTACATTTGCCTTTTGCTTCTGCAATCAGTTGCCAGTTTATGCACCTTCGGAAACAAGCCAGGCAAAACCCGATCTTTGTGAAGCGTCTGTTTTTGACATGTTAGAAGAATCAACGCTGGTTAACTAACCTGATGCCAAGGTTACCAGTTTTTAAAACGTTATGGGCCTACCAAGCTCCAAGTTCAGCAAGTAAAACTATCACTTCACATCTACATAGGTATGGATGTGGGTTTCTTCATAGACCTGCAACTAATCATTATTAACTATCAATTTATTCTGAATGATTGGCAATAAACTCAGAAAATAGTAAAGACAAAACCAAATCACATGTTCAAGAGCCCATCTTTAAATGACTTCTCTGACCAACAATCTAATACCTAAAAATATTGAATTTATAATAAGGAAGTTGTAACCAGAAAATGTATGTCAATTAGATATAAATGACTTAAGTGAGGTATTCATTGCAGTAGTGGATGAAGTATAAGTTAAGTAAGTAACGTTAAGTCAAAGTATTTAAGTACAATCAGGAACATGTAGGCTAACTAAAGTATTAAAAGTAAAATACTCAAAGCAGAAAAAAACATCCCCTGTGACTGCAATACCATTGTAAATTATATAATTTATACATTAATTAATGTAAAGGATTTTACTGTTGAGGTTGAACTGCAATTAGTGGTTTCATTATGTGCTGATTATTTTACCTGATTGCAAAAAAAAATCTGAAAATAGTGAGAAACATCACAGTTACCCAGGGTGACACCTTCACAATGCTTGTTTTGTCAGTCTAAACTTCAAAATGACTTAAAAAACATTAAAATAATCAAAAGGAAAAACAGCAAATCTTCACATTTGAGAAACTGGAACCAGGAAATGACTTAAACATCATAAAAATTAGATGCCAATTAAGTTAACACTAGCTGTACATGTACTCTTTGTGTGTAAAAAATCTAAGGCTACTTTGTAAAGTAACTAGTAACTGAAGTTGTTAGATAAATGTAGTGAAGTAAAAAGTACAATATCTCCCTCTGAGATGTAGTGGAGTAGAAGTAGAAAGTAGAAAGCACTTATTCTATCATTCACATACAGTGTAGCTCTGTTTAGTCTATTATAAAATGTATGAGCTTTATGTAATCCTTTTTTCCTCCCAGTCTCCCACTCTCAGCTGACATTCCATGTGGATTATCAACAGCTTGGACAAGTAATCAGAGTTCTTTGTGGCATGTATGTTGGGAAGCTGTGATCTTATTTCACAACAGTCATAAATTAAATCAGATAGGAAAGAATCAAGGAATACAACAGAGGCAGCGAGAAGGACAGAGAGGATTTAAACCCACGACATAAACACAGGAAGGAAGGGATCCCATCTTGTTTCACCCTGTGTGAGGGAGCCAGATGTTTCCTTAGAAATTGAGCAGACTCATTCATTCCAACTTCAAGAGTGAGTAAGCAGGACAGCGTGCTTGCTTGATTTCTTAAATACAGAAATAAATCACTATAATACAATGCAAATGCATGCACGATAGCACAAATCCAATACTGTGTACAATATCAAATAATTTCCCTGAAAAAAAATAGTCTCTGGCATGGCATCTATTGATGATTATTGCCTCCCTTATGGGATAAACACCTAGTCTATTTCAGTATAGCATTAGCTGAAATTAGACATTTTGTGTATTGTCCCTTAGTTGAGCTTATACTTATACTAGAGCTTATACTAGAACTGGTTAATTGGATGTTATTAACAGAGCTTATAGAAGGAAATTTTAGCAACGAGGTAAGACTGAGAGGTAGAAGACAATGATTGATTAAAATCAAGGATGGATTATCAACTGGGCAAGGTAGGCATCTGCTCAAAATGGGATGAATGGGAGGGTCCCAGAAACAGCCCAGAAGCTAATTTTTGCCCCAGGGCCCCCTAGTGAAACAAAATATAAACTCATGTAAAATGTTTTCTAAAGCTGCACTAACTAATAGTTTTATATTTAGAAGGCAGCAACTTAGTTAGTGTAATGTGAAAGTGGCTGCTTGTAATGAAAAACCCACAGAGGATTGTCACCTGACTCTCTAGTTCCCAGCTATAGGTTTCTCAGCTGGAGTGTTTTAACGACTTTCACAGTTTTGGTTTTAAGTTCTGCTACGCTACTGTCTAAAAAAACACAGAGCCTATTCCCCTCAGGAGTTGGTGGACACAAAACAAAGTTATTAAAGGAGAGTAAATATTGGACTTATCTGTCAGGTGGGCAGAAACACAACTCCACGTGAATGCTTACGTTCAAGGATGAGTAAAGATAAATCAAAATGTATTTTTAATTTTAAGTGTATCACAATAAACTACAAAATACAGCAGTCATATCATTACCAACCTACTGTAAGAATTTGGTAATGATTCATAGTTGTATCCTAATGTAGCTAGGCTACCTGGTGTTTGGGAATGAAGGGCCTACTGTGCATCATCTGAGCTACAACAAACTCAAGTGGTGGATGGTCTGACAACCTGCTGTTTTTTAATGCCGTTGAAGCGCAATGTTGTTAATAACAATAAGGTACATTTGATAAGTTACACTATCTCGTGTCATTATAAAGTAATGTCGACGAAAACTGAAAGTAGCAAGCGAACATTAACTGTGAGGGCTGCTACTCAGGTCAAATATTTAGCAAGAACGTTAACTGGTAAATGATTTAGCCTGGGTTATTAAAACGAACAACAACTAACCAATAATTAATAAGAATTGCATAAGCAGTTTAAATGCTAAAAATCGACATGCACATATCTCATCTTGACCTTTTTCCTCAGGTCAGGATGAATTTTCTGTTCTGTTGACACAATTTTAAAAGGTGATGTCAGCATTTTGTTTACAGCTTGATGCTCCCCCAAGTGACCAAAAAATCTGTTAATGCAGTTTTTAAGACAGACCCGGCCTGATAATGTGATCCTGACTTTAAGCAGATGAGAAAGTCTCTATAAAATATAGTTTTAAGCCTTCCATTATTCAGTTTTGAGCTAATATGTTGCATATCCGTTGCTGAGAGGATGGGAGGAGGGGCCCAGCAAAATAAATTAAATTCTAAGTTGGATTAATGTGGAATTTGTTAAAATTATTAAAATTAAGGCACGGCTACATATATATTAACAAATAGGCTTTTTATTTACAGTCTATGCAAATAGGTGATCCATTTCAGAATATTATTATTATTATTATTATTATTATTATTATTATTATTATTATTATTATTATTATTATTTATGTTGTTGTTTCTGTTATCTGGCCTCGCGTTTCTCCTCTGTAAACTTCCGGAGAAAAAAAAAAGAAGCTAGCACGACACCGGAAATGGAAACAGAAAAAAAGAAGCTGAACCGTCAAAACATAAACACAGCAGTCAACCTTGCGTGGACGCAGCAAGCTTGCTTTAAATAGTCTTTAATTTACAGAGGACCTTTATGTACGCATTCCTAATGTCGTGTATTAACCGCCAGAGAGTTCCTAGTCAAGGCACTTAGCTCACTTGCTAAGCAGTGAGGTGAAGAAAATAAATCTGCAATAAAGATTAGGACTAAACTAAGAAGTACGCCTCGTCGGGCCTTCGAGTAGAGGTAATAACCTAAGCTATGCTAGTTAGCCACTATACGCAAAGCTAGCTGGGTGCTCGCTTTTTGACAACCAGCTGCTCAGTTGTTAAGTTAGGACTAACAGTAGTGTTTTAGTTTCGATATTTGTTAGCTTCACAGTTAGCATTAGCTCACGTTAATAACAGTGTCGGGTTGTCAGGCACCGCAGAGGACAGTGCACTGTTAAACATAACAAAGCAACATCGAGCAATAGTTAGGCCTGTGAGCCAGCTAGCAATCAAGTTAGTTTGTTTATTTCGCTACAGGCAGCGGTTGATAATTAGTAAATTAGCAAGGCTGTTAGTTTGTAAGCTACGGAGCTAACAAGTAATTTAACCAGTGGAGTACAGTTCAGCGACTGCAGGCGATCGTGTCGGCTCACTTGTTATACAAGGTGTCTGTTCCTATATTTAAATCCTTATGAATGAACAATCTAAATATTTCTTTTGTGTGTGACACTCAAAGGTTGTCCCTCGGGTCGAGGCAGGACAAAGGAGACAGAGATGGCTGAGGCTGACTGCAAATCCACTGCGCTTAACGGTAACATCAGTACTAGAAAATTACTGACGATTTATACTGGCCATAACTGTGCCAGCTGTCATTCTGCATAGCTCTGACAGGTAATCTGCGGACATGTTTGGGTTTACTAGGTGGCTCTGAAGAAAAAGAACCTGGAGAAGAGCAACATAAGGAGGGAGATGCCTCTGGAAGCAAAGAGGGACAAACTCAGTCTTCCTCTATAGATGGTTCCTCTATAGATGGTAACTCTATTATTGCAGCTCTTCAAAAGCTTATCCTGTAAAATATGCTTAAATATATTTTTAGCTATGTTTAAATTTTAAATGCAGACACTTTTATTTCAGGTATACTCTGATATTCTTAACATTGTTGGAGTTTAATTTTCTTAAAAAAGAAATTTGCAGCCTAATAGTAGAATTTGTGCAGCAGTTATACACATTTTTTTAATCTACCAATGAAACGGCAATGACTTAACCTTATCCTCCATGGCTTTGACTTTCCCTATTTCTGTAGCTCCCAGAGAAACAGTAGAGGCGTCTGGAGACAAGCCCATGCCAGATGCAGAAGCAGAGACTGAGGCAAATAGAGAGGGAGATGAGGAAGAAGACACAGACAGCATGGATGGCAGCGGCCTTTACTCCCTGACTGAGGATGGGGAAAGAGAGAGTGAAGGAGGCAGACGGGAGAGAGCAAAGGATAAAGATGGCGGGAAAAGGGCAGCTAGAAAGAGGAATAGACCTGGTGGCAGCACCAACCACTCCACCAGCTCAGATGAGGATGATGATGAGGACGAAGAAGAAGAAGAACAGAAAGATGATGACGAAGATGATGATGAGGCTATGGAGGCGTGGCTGGGAGCAGAGCTCCGTGACCTGCGTGGCCCTGAATGGCGGGCAGTACCCTCACTGCGCTCCAGGGAGATCGGCAGGGACTCGCACCAGTTTGTGAGGCGCGTGTGTGGAGCCCGTGGTCTCGTTCAGAGGATGGAGCTCCAGGGCCGCCTGGAGAGGCACACAGGCTGCGTCAACACGTTGCACTTCAACCCCTCGGGCACACGCCTGGCTTCAGGCAGCGATGACCTGCGAGTGGTGATCTGGGACTGGGCTGTCCGCCGTGCTGAGCTGGAGTTTGACAGCGGCCACAAGAGCAATGTCTTTCAGGTCAGGGAAAACAAAATAATGTACCTCTCTAGAGCAAAGAAGCAGGTGGATTAAGAACTAGAGTTGATTAATGGAGAAAAGAAAATTGTACATTTAGACTTTAATGATGGAGGGAATGAATAGATTATTTCACATTAATCAATAGTTAATGATTAAACTTGCAAGACAAGAGAGTTGACACAGATTGAAGTCACATGAGTGGGTGACTAATCAATGTGTACTGCGGTCAGAAACTTAAAACGAGTCTTCTCCCTGGCCTTAATGTACTTAGGCAAAGTTCCTGCCACACAGTGGAGACTCCACTTTGGCCATGTGTGCTCGAGATGGCCAGATCAGAGTGGCTGAGCTCTCTGCCACGCAGCGCTGCAAGAACACCAAGCGGGTAGCACAGCACAAAGGGGCAGCACATAAGGTGAGCGTTCGTTCTGTATGTGCGAATGTAAGTGTTAAGGCGTTCCTGCCATAACTTGCAGCTGTGATAAATATATTTATAACTGATAGCCTGATGATTAAGACGTGTCCCGTCTGTGTTTTTTTCCCCTACTTTTTTTTTTCACAGCTGGCGCTTGAACCAGATTCCCCCTGCTCCTTTTTGTCTGCTGGAGAGGATGCTGTGGTGTTTGGTATTGACCTGCGTCTAGACCGTCCTGCCAAGTGAGTGATGCCCTTATTAGTTAAGTTTACCACAGTTGAATTTCATCACCTCAGGAATTAGATTTTCTGTATAATTTCTAAACTGACAGGCTTGTGCAATAGGTGGGACAAATACCACAAACTACAACACAATGCATTTGTAATGTTTGATTTCTGTTAAGACTGTCAGAGGTATTGATACAACTTTTTAGGCAATAGGTTGTAGTTTTGTTAAGCAATTATCCAGTCTTTCAGTCAGTGTTGGTGAATGTACACTTTTAAACGCGTTCCTCTTTGCCAGTTTTTCCTGTGTTTGCTATGTGTCGTCCTGATTTGTAAAACTGTTTTTCCTTTGTGTCTCCTGCATTTGTGTGGCAGTAAACTGGTGGTTGTAAAGGAGGGTGATAAAAAAGTAGGGCTGTACACCATTTTTGTCAACCCAGCAAAGACAAACCACTTTGCTGTGGGCGGAAGAGATCAGTATGTGAGGTATGAACCAGGTTGCAGTTCTAGTACTAATTATTTCAATAGTAATGCAAATGGATTCAAATAGTGTAATAATTTTTGATATTGTTGCTTTCCATCTCTTAATTCTTTTTTTCCTCTCACACTCTTTAGGATCTATGACCAGAGAAAGATTAATGAGAATGACAATAATGGGGTACTGAAAAAGTTTTGTCCTTCCCATCTGGTATCCAGTGAGTCCAAAACCAACATAACCTGCCTTGTGTATAGTCATGATGGCACAGGTAAATGCACAATGACTGACAGCTTGCATGCGGTCATGTAGTATGGAAATACAGGGGAAACCTTTTGTAGTGATCACATCTGTTTGAGTCACTTTCATCACTATAAGCAGACAATTTGTTTTCTTTTTATTTATTTGCACATGCACATGACCATCTAATTTACATTTGTATATTTATTACATGAATATAAAGTATTGAAAAGGACAGCTTCGCTATTTTATTTTATTGACTGTTCCAAAATATAGTACAGCTGTTTCAGATGCTTTTCAAATGACTTTAGAAATTAAATTGGTGTACTTTGTATAATTTAAATACAGCACGGTAGTTTAGATAAAATATGGCTTAGTATCTAGTGTGGGATCAGTAAATTCTTATCTTACTGTAGGTCAAATTATAATTAGGCTATAGCCTAACACATGTTGTGCTGTTTACAAATACAGTAATTTCAGTAGTTGAAATAGCAACAAAGCCTCAACTTGGCGGTAGTTTCGGTGCATTTCTACATTTTAACACGCCTGAAAATAAAGTGTAGTCAATTTGTGCTGATCTGTTTTGAAAACCATCATACTCATAAAGTATTCAGATTCTTCCTCCTTTGTCGTCATGTATCAATAGACCCAAAATGAACACTGTAAGCGGATTTCTTGATTAATCATTTTTGTGTAGAAATTATTTTCTCCCAAGCTTTTTGATCCATAAAAGTGGTTTCCACTGTGATTTAATATGGCATGATTTACTTTCCTTGCAATCTTCCTAATCCTGTTTTACATATATATTGAAATTCAATTTTAATTAACCTCACCTAATTTCTTACTTAGTTATGAACATGTTTTAGAAATATTGAAAATACAGATTCCTACTCTTGATGCTTGCTTGATTCATTGTCTTAAATTGCGGTGCAACTTAAATTCCTGATGCAACATCGGTGACATTCAAACAGAATAAGGTTTATTCTCTGAATAAAAAGCACTAGTGTGCTCTTATCTCTACATAACACCAGTAAGGTCAGGTATAGTGCCAGTTACAGGAATTTACTGAAATCAACAATGTAGCCGAGCTTGTCTGAATCATCTCTGTATGAGAAAATGCCCAGACCACATTTTACCTTGATAACATAAAAGGAAATGAAACAAATGACTGACCATTCTGTCTGTGCAGAGCTCCTGGCCAGTTACAACGATGAGGACATCTACCTGTTTGACTCCAACCACAGTGATGGGGCTGACTATCGCAGGAGATACAAGGGACACCGCAATAATGCAACAGGTGTTAAATTCAGTTCCTACTAACAATGATAATTTATCTCTGTAATAAAGCAGTGCCCTTTGCATATAGGATCCACCTTGTCAGCTAGTTTCTATTTATAGCCCAACTTCACAAGCAGTTACCTGACGAATAATCTTTCTTTTTGCTGTTAGCATTTGGCAAACCAAAAACATTCGCTCTCATCGTTTTTTCTCACAGTGAAGGGTGTGAACTTCTACGGTCCATCCAGTGAGTTTGTGGTTAGTGGCAGTGACTGCGGACACATCTACCTGTGGGACAAGTACTCTGCTCGCATCGTCCAGTTTATGGAGGGAGACAGAGGAGGAGTGGTGAGTTAAAGAGAGAAAGAAAAATTAGTTCTTGGCAACGATTAAAATTTTTAATCTCAATTAATCACATCATCATGCGAAAAATTGAATATTGAACTATAATGAAGTGTATTGTGCACTTTTGATTTTAAGATATTGCTATATACACAAAAGTGCAATAACGTGGTTTGCAAACACTTCAAACACAAAAGGTGCTTTTTACCAGCAGTATTCCCTTTACACAGTAGCAATAAAATATTTCTTGTAAATCTTCACTTAAACATTAATGTAATCAAATCAAATATAAAACCAAAGCTCTTTGCCACTGCCAGGGAATTACCTTTTATCTAGCTTGTTAAAATAAGTTACCATCAGAGTCCAGAGCCACAATCATAACATGATAACAGGCACCTTCTGAGCAACGGGTTAACATATATATAAATCTGCTTTCTTTTTTTTCCGAACAGGTATCAGCAGAAACATTTTTTCTTTGATCAGGGGGCAGCATAAACAGTCTACGTACAGTAGCAAGTGTCCCTGTTAGAGTGAGGTGAAGAGGTCGCCTCACACACACGCCCGCTGCCAAAGTTGAATTGTCTTGAACTTTTTGTACCCGACGCACAGCACAAATCATTGGATGAGAGACTGATCCTTGCCGTTTGAGAGTTTCCAGAATCTATTACTGTTTTACTAAATAGGACATCAACAGGAGGGAATTCACATGGCAGAGCCGCAAAACTAGATGAAGGCCTATCAGGTAAATTTATGTATAATTTTAACATAAGTTAAATAGGGTACAGCTGTGTAGCGCACAGAAGTTACTAAGGATGCACCGAATGTTCAGCCCCTGACTGATTACATTTTACCGAACAATTAGGTTGGCATGTTGGTAGTGTAGAAGAATTTTAAAGTGTCGGAGAAAGACACAAAAATTGCAGTTTGCAGACACTGTTCGGCTAAATTGTCTCCCAGCACATCCACTCCATCTGTGGCTGACTTCTTAGAAAAGGCAATAAATGAATGTTTCTGTCACTCGTTTATGAGAAGACGATTAAGCTAGCCACACCTACATTTGGAGTGCACGTGTATTAATGCTAAATCCACTGAGAGTGACTTTATATGTCATTTTCTCTCTTTACAAAGACAAGTGTTTCAGTATGAGAGTCCTACCTGAAGTGAGGCTATGGAGTTGAGAACCAATACGATATGAGAACCACATACAACATTATTTATCAAATTGGGTCGGACTTGATGAATTTAGTGCAAGGATACGTCCTAAGATCGACATCTTCCCCAAAATTAATCAGCATGCAGTGTGTAGCTATCTACGCTTTGGCGTTTAATCGCTTGTCTGGCTTGTTTATCTACTTCTCCCACACGCTGCATTTAGCGTTAGTTTGATTTGCAGGCTGATCAACATCCAACCCCACCTGTGACACATGGTTTTACTGTATGTGTATTCAGAGGCAGTGAGAAATGGACTTTCAAATTAATAATAAAAAAACTGAGTTAACGTGTGGTAAAATAATTGTCGCCATTAATTAATTAAAGTGTTAACGCGATAATAATGCATTAACGTGCCCAGCCCTAAGAAAAATATTTATTTTCGTTGGGTTCAAAGATGACTTAGAAAAAGGCAGTACAAGCATACTGCTGGTTGGTAGTGTTTCTTCTGTAATGTCTTTGTCTTGGTGGTCATTGCCCAGTACTGGTTTTCAGTTGCAGCAAAATACTATTTTTAATATTTTACTGTGATCAAAATACACCTGTATGTGACACTTGGTGTATGTACTGTTTTTTGTTGTTGTCTGTGATATAGACATATTTTCTTTAACAGTAGAGTTGGCTTTTTTGCTGCTGAGACATCCATCCCAAGAATATTCTCTGTAAAATATAATCATCTCAGTCATTTCTCTACTCTCTGTTCACAACAGGTGAACTGTTTGGAGCCGCATCCCCATCTGCCAGGTATGGCCACCAGTGGGCTGGACCACGACATCAAACTGTGGGCCCCCACAGCTGAAAGCCCCACAGGACTCAAGGGTCTCAAAGAGGTATTCTATTCTACTCTCTTTTATTCCGTTCTGCTTTTTATAGGAGGGATGCCAGAGACTACTAACTAAATTAACATCCCGGACATAAACAACATTTTATAACAGTAAACATTTTCTTATGTAATGACTGGCTATGCTTAATATATTACGGTGATTATAGTGAGACATTAGGCCTCTGTTTAAGCTGCAAAAACGTTGCAATGAGAAGTCCTGGAAAAGTGATGGAATTTGTATCAGGGGCTATGTTTGAGGTGCGTGCATGCTCACACCTGTAATAAACAATTTGTCGTGCTTGTCAAGGTGATGAAGAAGAACAAGCGGGAGCGCGATGAGGACAGCGTGCGCCACGGTGACCAGTATGACACCCAGCTGCTGTGGTTCCTGATGAGACACATGAGGAACAGAAGGCCTGCGAGGGTGAGCTCCACTAATACTGCAACAAACTTAGGACACAGTAATCACGTTTTGGATTGTGGAGTTCAAGAGACGTGAGCATTTAACAGGCAGGCAGGGCCTCACCAATATATCCTGTTGGTTGCTTTATGGGAATTGTGGAGTACAGCATTTTTGGAGCTTGACCTATGCTGGGGTCTCCTAGTTTGTTTTTTGACCATTGTTTTTTTTTATTATCTGTTTCTTGTGAGTCCCTCACTTTTATGGAAATGCACTACTACATTTCTGGAGTGCCTCTTAAATAAGTTGTATGTCGGATGCAGTTGGGTTATAGTCTGTGGGGTCACTGTGAAGATTGGAGGTCGCAAGGTAGCTGTTACTGATGCTGGGTTACCACTAGTACTGTTCCGTTTGACAGGTGGATGCTATAACATGCAAAGTGTAACAATATACCTGCAAGGAAAAGAAGAGGAAGATTGCAAGATAGTAAACAGTGGTGCTTGCAAATGTTTTAGTAGGAAGGAAATGCATTTTAGGCCTTAACACATTGCAGGGGGTAGTTTTGGTACTTTCCGTGCATGTATTCACTAAAATACAGTTTGTGGAAATGTACTGGTAATTCTGCACTGAAAATATACAATGCACTTTCTAACATTAAGGACCAGGTTTGGAAGATTGTGCATTAGAATACTAATTCTATCCCCAAATAGTCTCATTCTCACTTTTCTCTGCTCTCCTCTTTTTTGTGTTGGTGCAGGCCCGCCGTGAAGGTGCAGATGCAGACACAGATGAGTCCTGGAGCTCTCCAGATTCCTCTGATGAAGAGGAAGGAGGTCCAGACCACGTCCAGTGCATGTCCTCCTGAGCCCCACACACACACACACACACACACACATTCATACATACATACCTTATTGCCCTTGAATTGATCCACATAGGCAAGCACTAGTGACACACTGGCACACTCAAACACTGACGAGCCACAGATTACAGTTTTTGTTTATTTTATTTCTCTTTTTTTTTACACACATACAAACTCCGACAGATAAACACACACATTTACTCAAACATTGTGTTGAAGCAGAGTGACAGAGATGCTTAATGCCTGGTTTCCCAGCAGTTGTGAGTGTGCAAATGGCAACTGCAGACAGCATAAACTCTTCCAGAATCCTGAATTTTTTTTTTCTTTTTGAAAATTGTACAAAGAGATTGAGTGAGTGCTTATATCCCTATAAACCACTTGGAGGATCCTGCTTGTCCATACATTATCTATACGCTCTGTGTAGCCCAAGAACAATGTACTGTATGACAGCAAGCCCCTCCTCTTTAGGCACCCTGTAGGAAGCTACACATCACCAGCACACAACCTCACCCTCTCTTGGTAACACACCTCTTACTGTCAAGCTTTCTGTGCTGGTGACGAGGGGCTCAGCACGGAAGAAGGGTGCAGAACCGTATCCTCAAACTATCCCCTACATGTGACTTCCTATTTAAGATATGAACTTGTAGAGGGAAACCCCAGCGCCCCTCACTGCATCGCCCCAATCTCTTACTGATTTCTGGCCCTGAGCTTGTGCAGATAGGTAAATTTATCAGATTTTCTGCCTGAGGACTACTAAATCTTTACGTGCTGCCCTCAGCTACTCCCTCCCCTCCTCTTTCCATCACCCTTCCCTTCACTACCGAGTGCACTTTGAATCAGGGATGCTTTAGTTTGAGACATAGACAAAACATGCACTGAATGTGTGATTTTTGGGGAAAGAGCTGTTGTCTTGTATCGCTCATTGGAAATCCAACAGTGCAGTTTAGTGTATTTCTTTAGGTTTTTTGAGTGGGGAGATATTTTGCACTTATCCATTTTTGGACAAAGGAAGATGTTTCTTTTGCTTCCACCAGCCCTTCCTTCCTCCTTTTCTTGCTCCTTCGCTCTCCATCCTGACACCTGTTTTTGACAGGATGTCTTCAGTTCACCTGTCCTAGTGAACGTGAAAGTACAGAGGTAGATGGTGTTAAACTTGTGCATAGAATATGATGACTGATGTTAGGCTCTGTGTAATTTTAAAAAGCCAGAACCGACCTGGATCAAATCCCAAGTGCCAATTGAAATTGGATTAATAAAGGACTCCACTTGTCCATGTGGTTCCTTTTTAAAATCCTTCTGTGATGCGAACAGTCTCAAATCAATTGCTGAGTCACATTTTTCAGACAAACATTTGAACCAGGTCGTGTGTTTGCAGCCAGCACACCACTAGTGAAGAAACGTCTGTCTGTGCTATATTGCTATATTGACACTGGCTCAAAGAGTAGGATGGGGGGGGGGGTCAATATGCTTGCCAGTCATTTGTTGTTTGAGAGCGATAAAGTCCAGCTTTTCTCATTTTCTATGAGAACTCTAGTTAGTTGAATTTATATGTACATATATAAATATATGTTAAAACTGTAAAAAAAAAAAAAAAAATCAACTTCAGCAAATGCTGTTTGACTTACAAAAAGATGTCAAAATATTTGATTGGTATTGATGCAGAGGTTTATATTCTATATGAGGACAAAGTACTTTTAAAATCCAGAGAAAAAAAAGTTGACATGAGGCACCATATTTTGTTCAGTTTTTTTCCTTTTATGAATGACATCCCTCTGTTATGAATTGTCATTTCAAGTATACTAGTTTTGATTCTCTTGTTCAAGGAAAAAAAACCCTGTGTTTCTTTTCTAGATCTTAATCCATCATTTGAGACAGTTATATCCAGATTTTCCCACTGGCTATTTTGGCATCTTGTAAAATATATCAAGGCTTTTGATGACCAATTTTTTTCCCCCACCACTGCCTAATATTGTGTTCTACCAGTTCAGTTGGAAATATGTACGATTTGTGCAATAAACAAAAAGACAGTGCTCTTGATGTCGTCATGTTATGGTCTCATTCTGTGTTGTATTGTTGTAACATTCTGTATGTATTAATTTATTTATTGATCAACATAAGAGGTCCAATGTGGAAACTTTTGTCACCAGTTTTGCTGGCTGCTGTCTTTAGACTAACGCAAGAGATCGATGTTCTGTGAGGCTATTGCTTATTGCACTTCCGCTAAGTTGGGGACTTTCAAGAAAAAGATTTAAAAGCAAAAAACTGAATCATCAGTCTTTTTATGTTTAAGTAAAGCCCCCCAAACATGTCCTACATTTCCATAATGCAACTTGGAAGCATCTTTTGTGACAGCATCCCTGTGTAGTAACAATGACTTTGCTAGTAAATACATCTTCTTTTAAACTCCACTTCCCAAGTTTGCAATACGGGTTTTCTACTAAAAAAATACAGACAAGCCTAAACACAAACAAATGATGACCTCAGTTATTTTGTCACTACTTTGTAACACCTTGACAGAGCCACAGAAAACTTTATACACCTGTTGTATGATTCATTATACTGTAGCTTTATACAAATGAATAGTTCTCTGTGGAGGAGTATGTCCATTTAAATGTGTCCCATTTCTATGTCAAAATACGGAGTGACCAAGTGCTCTAAATGTTACTAATAACAAGAAGAAACATTTGGAGAACATCTTACTGAAGCCCATACTCCTTTAACCACCAGTGAATATTGAAAAATTGTCCCGCCATTGTCATTTTTCAAATATAAAAAGTGGATACTGATTAATTATGATCCATTATTTATTAAAAGTACCAACGCAGTTCTAATACAGTTTAGCTTTATTCTAATCCCACAGCCTTTTCAGCCAGTGTATCCCCAATTTTAACATCTCTGGATTACTTTTGCAACTTTTAAGAGACATAAAACTTTATATAAAACTAAATATCTTTTGCATGGCAAGCCTATTAAGACATTTTGTCATGGCCCATTAGAAAAGGCACATGTGTAATTAACTCGTTTAGGTGCTTCAGGTCCTGGTACTGTGCAAGTTGTCACAATGTCATGACTTGCTGATCACTTCGACAATGACTATTTTATTTAGGTGTTTCTGAATAAAATGGAGTCATTGTTAAAGTCACAACAGTCAATGTCTGTTGTGGAAAAGGTCTATTGTCTTAACGGATGTTTCGAGCAGACGCCCTTCCTTCTTCCTCCTGGTTGTTTTAATTATATGCAAACTGAGGATGGACGTATGTACGAAATGTCTGCAGTGCAATTGATGCTTTGGGGTTTTTTTGGGTTGGCAGTTTGAGGATTCAGTACACAAGTATCCTAATATGTTTCCGTTATTCCCATATTGCATCTTGTTTAGGACATCAAGGCTTTTAAATACTTTTGGTGTATAAGATCTGCCTTGTGCTCAGTCAATGCTCCTCTTTGTTACACCTCTTCTCTATGAAGAGAATTCTGCTCCACATTCATGATGCACATTTATGGAGTCACTGTTGTTTCAGCTGAGAAATGACAAATGATCTTTACATGATGTTTTTATTCAACAGGTCTTTGAATGGGAATTTAAACTCAATACATGTCGGCAGTGATAAACATTTACTCATGCTTGTGACCACTCACACCATATATCCGTCCTTAATCTGACTTAAATTACAGCCTTATTAAACATGAACAAATGACAAAAACAAATAGTTAACATGTACAAACAGAGGTGTCAGTCTAATCTGTATTTCTGATGATGGTGTATTTTCTAGTCAGAGAACCTGAAAGCCTGTGCACAGCTGTAAACTCGTTCTCCAGGCTGGAGTCTAGAGCAAAACCAGATCTACGAAAATACATATCGGAACACATTCTTGACACCTGTGAAACTGAAGCGATCTCATAAAAAGATACGGCTTCTTGCTTTCTATTATGACAAATGCAGCCATCACTCTCACTCATCACACTTGATGCAAAATGTTTTGAATCTCAAGGATACAATAGAAACAAGAATTTAGTACAAATGCAGCACCAATAGCCCTTTACAACGCATCCCATTAACACAAATCAAATATGATTATTTTGTATGATTTTCTTGTCATACAAATGAAACAAACATTTTTTTTTGGAATGAGCTGTTTAACTATACAGTAAGCTAGTTTAAATCTCCACAGTCCAAACACAGGAAGGTAACAGTCCTCCAACTTGTTCCACTTTATTGGTCGGGCTTCCGTCGCCTCATACATGAAGGAGATGTGATCTAGCCTATCAAATACAATCCGACATGACATAGTGCAGACATAAATATTAAAAGAGGCACTATCATGAGCTTTCACTTGTTGCCTCACTTATGCTAATGTGCACACAAATGAATCACTGATAAGAATCTCAGTGTCAGGTGTGCTATTCCTTGTACTCCAGAAACTGCTGTAATCTTTTCCGATGCTCTGCAGACATCTTAACATCACTGAGGATTAAAAATAAACAATACATATATATTAAAAATGTGTATACTCAGCATTTTTTAATCATCTGAAGAAAGTCAATTTTAATGAAAGGACTTACTTCAAGTGATCTCCAAAAGTAGTTGTTATCCTGTAGATGGCAGTCTTGAGAGTGGCCCTAAGAGCAAAGCGCAGTGTTTTGTGAGTAGAGTCTCCCATGCTGCTGGTGGACCTCACGGGCTTACTGGAGGCATGAGGAAGCTTGAAGTGTCGATCTACTGCCTGAAGACAAAGAGGACAGGACACAACTGCTGTTAGAGGGCGCACAATACAAAGCAAGAGCATATTTTTGTTTTACCTACACCCATACAGCAGTGTATGTAATTATATCCTTTCCTTTCCCCCTGATGCATCGGTTTAATGTGAAAAGCAAATGTAGTCTTTTCCATGCAACAACAGAGTGAATGTCATCAAAATTTCATTTCAACAATAAGGGAATTCTGCAGACACAGATAAACACTTGCCTGACTGACCAACCAGAATTTTCCTCACGTGTGTTGATCAATACAATGAGATATTTCATTTGGACTTTCTACATGGCTACGCAACATAAACAAATGAATACCATGTAGAAAAAGGTGGTGCACGGGTTCTGTTTGTTCAGTGCAAGGTTTGTACTTAACCACAGCGTGGCATGCTAAGCCAATTCACACGCACTGTCTGAAATCTGATAGCTAACCAATATGTGCTCTCAGGGTAGCTGCAGTAAACCATGACAGCTTACCTCTTGTAAGACCAGCATGCAACTGAGAATACTGGGTAATGTAGTCTGTACAACCCCAAACTGGTCTTCTGAGAAGGATGCTTGAACGAGGTAAGACAGCCCTGAAGGAGGATAACAGTGGACAGAGATGCACATGATGTATCAACAGGTCACATCCATTAATTTAAAAAAAATAGTCAATAAAAATGATTAATTCATTAATTTAAAAACACCACCCTCTCCTTCCTACCTTCTAAAGCCCAGATGTGAGCCTGGCTGTCCGCAAACAGAGCTTGACTGGAGGCTTCTGGAAGCTGTAAGAGAAGATGTCAACTAGTACGGGCGCTCTACTGAACAGACAGATACATATTTACAGAACACCGAGGGATGAGGAAGTTGTTAGACTGACACTTTTTAGTGAGACTCCACTAGAGCATGCATGTGTGATCAAAAGGAAGATACATAAAACCTCAGAGAGCAAAGCAGACTAACCAAACTAGTTTCTACAAATAGGAAATGGTGGAATGATACAATATTTATGTCAGATAAACTTACCAGTACTCTCACACTACCAATATGATTGCAAAGACATGATTTTTCAACATTTGATTAGTACAAAGAAAACTGGTTTTATAATTGTCAAGTGACTTAAGAAGTGTTTACACCTTAATACAAGTTTTTTAATTAATTAGAGAGGTTCATTGTTAACAGCTAGATGGATGGAAAAGAGCTATATTAGTAATGTAATAGGGCCAAAACCAGGAGGTAAATCAGTGACTCTTGCAGGGTGAGGCTGTTTGATTTGGTAAAACCAAATTAAAATCTACAGTGTCAGATAAGAGAGCATGCAGGGAGAGGCAAAAGGGCTGTTCAGAAGCCTAACGACAGCATGCACATGCCGTACATCCTTACCTTGTTAAACAAATACATTATCAGCACCCGCTTTGCCAAGAAATTTTTAACCTGAATGGGACAGTTAAGTTTAAAGTTGTTTTGCTTTCAAAACTGGAAGAAAATGCAATACATGTGAATGAATATTGTCTTTTCACACTTAACCCTTGGCTAAAACGATCACAACTGCTTCAAATCTTAAGATGAATGTTTACTACATGAGAATTATCTAACCTTTACTTCAGGTTAGTCAGGCTACAGATAAGACAACCAGTGCACATCTTGCTCAATCACTGGGTAAAGCAGAGATCACTTAAATGAACACTTTCTATGACTACCACAGTTAGCCCAAGGTTAAAACAAGTTAAGTATGAAAAGCTCTTTGTCAGTGCTGTATAATCATTCTGACATCTATATTGTAAAAACAAGACTTAAGTACCTGTTCTTTTCTGTTCTGGAGGAACTGAGCCAGGAGACTTGGTTTGGACGGTTCCTGTTTGGGACTGGGAACTGAGGCAGAGGGTGGCTGGGGACTGCCATTGGCCTGTGAATCTGCACCGAAACAGATGCTAAACCATAAATGGGAACAAGCAGATATCTATTGTTCTACTACTAAACCTACGTAACGATACCCTTGACCCAAACATATTAATTAGTTTCATTAGCTTAAAATGTCTGTATGATCTTAGTGACCTGATGTCTTCCTCTAGCTTCCGCTCACCTGTGGAATTGGACCAGAGTTTTGGGGCTCTCCTCATGATGTGTGGGCTCTGTACTGTTCCGAACCATGGCGAGCATTGTTCCACAGGAGCAGTAAGACGCCGCAGGGCGGGGGAGGCAAAAGGGCTGTCCAGGTCAGGAGTGAATGGTGCCGTCAGAGGGCTCTGTGGGCCACCAACAATGGAGCGTGCAAAGACCGAAGCTGGAGTTTTTAACATTAAAGTGGGCCTCGGGCTCATCAGATCTTCAGTCCCTGAGGTTACTTTTAAGGGGGGAAAAAGTGACACAGAAAAGATAAAGGGGACTGGCCATAAACAATTAGGTTTATTTATGTTTTAAAGCAGCATACCTGATGTCTCAGATGAAGTCTTCCTTTCACTCCCAGTAGACAGTGATTTGGCCCTGCCGTTGGTTGCGACAGTGTCGTGATAGGCTACAAGTCTCTGGGTCAGATCAGCCAGCAGAGACAGACACTCCTTACTGATGGCGTTCCAGTTATGAGGATGGCCACCTGAGAAAGACAGAAAATACATTTTGCTTTTGTTGTAAACTGATTCTAAATACAATCTGAATATTCAAAGTGTGAAGATTTATTTTTTGGAGACAAACGTCTCTGCATGGACAACATCCCAGACCTGGCTGACTCAGACTGAAGACCTCACAGCGTCGTGATGGGCTGTGTTGAGACAGCAGAGCCAAGTCTTGCAGAGCTAGAAACTACAATTTGGGAAAAGACATGTTACAAAATCCATATTTGGTGATCAGTAAGCAGGGAAACTTGGACTTGAAAGAATCTAATTATGTTTTTCATCTACCTTCAGTATCATTGGCTGCTTGTCGGTAAGAACTTTAGGAAGACTCTGGTGGGCATCCTCTGTAAAAGATGGCTGTACAGGAAAACTGTACACCTGCAGATAACAGAAAATATATTAGATAATATATGACCTTAAAGTCAAGCTACTCAAGTATCATTTTAATTGCACACTTTAGATGAATTCTGGGCTGTTCACCATTAATATTGTAATCTATTTAAGTTAGCTTCAGAGTTGAACATCCAAAGCAGTGACAACATTGCCCCCTAGTGTCTCTAAATAATTAAAACGTCAAACAGAAGTTGTCTTGGCAACACAACTCTCTACTTTTAAGCCAATTACAGCCACAAATTGGCAATCAGATTTGATTATCAGAACTGGGTAGAGTCCATGCAATTTTATGGAGGTCTCCACGGTCAGCTGGCACATTCACCTTTTGTTAAGTGGTATTCTTAAGCCTGTGGATGTGCTGAAGCCAGGTAACAAAAGTGTTGATGAATTTATAATGGCAGAAGTGAAACAAAAGGGGAAATAAATAGCACAAGTGTGGAAATGTCCTTTCTATAGCACAGTGAGACCTTTGATTTTGTAATATTAGGGATTGGATTAATCTTGTCTTCATTGATACCTCAGTGACAAAGATCCTAAAGAGCAGCTGTGTGATGTGCCACGTGAAGAGGAGGAATAAGGCACTGATCCACAGGTGGTAGAGCAGGGAGAAGTCCAGCAGTCCAGCTATGCTGTCAAGAGGCTGGACAGAACTGGTGGCGGAGATCGCACACAAATACATTAGTGCAGTGCTTTACATCGGTCCAGGAAGCAGCACTGTGTGGCAGGGCCAAAGGAAAACAAACAAACAAAATTTCTATCTATCCATCCGTGTGCGTGTGTCACAGAATTCATACTGACCTGTTCAAATGAAGATTCAGTGTTTTACAAATCCATCCTCTTGGAATGTATCCTGTTAACATAAAATTGCAATATTTTTTCTTTGTGCGGAAATGGACAAGAGCGGAATAAAAAAACAAAATAAAAACAGTCCTCAGGTATCACAATTGAACAATTAATAGAAGCATGGTTACAGGAAAAGTGACTTAAAAGTAGGACTGCAACGATCAGTCGACGTAATCAACGACGTCGACTATAAAAATTGGTCGACGTGAAATTTCATTGTCTACGCATCGTTACATAGATGCCGTTTAAGGGAGAGATAGCAATCTTCATATTAGGACCACTTCTGGTTGTTTATTTCTAAATGCAATGCACTACAGGAAGTGCTGGGGGCAGTATTGCTTCCACTGTCTGCCATGACTGTTTGACTGGAAGACTACTCGCGAAGAAGCACCATTCCTGCGAAAAGTGGAAAACAACGGAGAATGAGGTGAACAGCAGAATGGCTTTAGTTTTTACAAGTTTTATACGCTATTTAATCACTAAATACACTTTTGAGTGGTTTTGAGACAAGAAATCAACTGTGTAGAACTTGAATATTGGCAGTTTTACCAAAGTTTAGGGCGAATCGAAAATGTGCTCAAATGTTTTCGAGCAGCAGCTGAGCAGCTCCACAAGTGCCCGCGAGGTTAGCGGTGCCAGCTGGAGTAGTATGCAGCTGCAGTGCCAGAGGCTGCATTTTCAGGACCGCAATCCTAGGACCGGAACTGCATTTCTAGGATCCTTGTTTACTTTGATACTGCCTGCTAGCGAGCTGGCAAGCTGTGTTACTCTTGACAGCCCCCCGAAGCCAGTTATCCTTACCCCAACCATCACCCAGTGTGTGCATCTCTTAAATCATCACCTACACTTAAGTTATTAATTATATGCATGTCGACTGGTTAACCCTACAGCTGCGCACGTCGGCCATGACAGGGTTAACCTCCTTCGTGTTGCTGTGCATTACCACCACCTCTCCACTACATGGCGCTGTCGTAAAACAACTACGGTCCTAGAACTGCAGCCCCACTATTGCTGCGGTCCTAAAACTGCAGCCTCCAGCACTACAGCTACATAATATTGGCCAGCCAGCCAGTCACGCCCACGGAGCGTCCCAGTTACTCAGACCACTGCAGCAGAAACAACAGAGTAGCAACATCAGAGGAAAGGCAGTGTTACTTATATGTTCATATTTGTGGCAGCCCGCCACAATATCAAAGCTGACCGCCACATACTGATTTTATTTTATTTTACTAGGCCTATTTAAAATTTCATTTGATAGCAGATCAGCATTGATAGCATTCGTGCAGCACATCCTCTCTCTCTGTCTCATAAACACCCTGGACAGGTCGACAGTCCATCGCAGGGCCACACAGAGACGAACAACCTCTCACGCTCACACCTAAGGACAATTCAGGATCACCAATCAACCTAGCCTGCATGTCTTTGGATGGTGGGAGGAAGCCGGAGCTTCCGGAGAACATGTAAACTCCTCACAGAAAGGCAGAGGCAACTGGGGTTTGAACCCATGACCTTCTTGCGTGAGGCTAACCACTGCACCACCGTGCTGCCCTTCTCATAAACACCGCAGGACAAATCTATCTGTCTACCGCTAGCAATGTTGTATACACAGCTTTAAAAAGTTATTAATAATGAGTAATGGTTTAAAGTACATCAAGGAACATCTGGCTCAAGAGCCTACAGAACATTCACCACTGAATTATTGCCTAAAACCTATAAGCACGTTTGAAAAATAAACTACAGAAGTAGGATGAAAGGGGACTGTTGCTTTATTGTTCTAAACTGACATTACATTGTTAGTGTGCAGTTGTGGTTTTAGTACTTTTATAACCCTTTTACTTTATATGGTTCCAAAGCAAAAATCTTTGTTAAACAGTTTGTATAAATCAGTGAATTATCGGAGTAGCCTACGCTGTCTTGTCTTCTTCCCTGGTTTCTCCCTGGCGTAGATATTGGTGTTCATTCTAAATAGTACACCTTATTCACTTACTAGTAAGGTTAGCTAGTCAGGCTGTGTGTTGGAGATAAGTAATTTACTTGAAAGCTATTTAATTACTTAAATGGTTTAATTAGGGTTAGGGTGTAATCGTGTAATAATAGTGTATATTATTACAGAATAGTTGACTAATCTAATGAATAAGTAACAGATTAGTCGACTATGAAAATAGTTGCAGCCCTACTTAAAAGCTTTTTTGGGAAAAAATCTTGAAAGTTTAAACTCCTCTAGCAGTCGTTCTAAGGTATGGGAGCTATAGCTCTGTAATACTGAAGATTTAATTGTAAACAGAGGACACTTACCCAAAAAGAAATACACAAATATGTAGTTTCTGATAGAGTAGAGAGCTTCAGTGGCACTGCATTTCACCACCAAAGGTAGGGATCCCTTAAAGCGAAGGTATTTGTATTGCTGGAGAAAAAACAACAATGGGTGAATGTCAACGCTAACTATGAACTGCTACTTAAAAGAATAGTGCCATTTTTCTAAAGTTTGGATCAGCCTGTGTATTACGAGACATCCGGTCTGAAGAAAACTGCATGTATGCATGTTGATTGGCAGAAGTGTAAACCAGGGCCCTGTTTCAGCAAGCGGGATTAGAGAAAACGCTGAGTATGTTAATCATGAGATGAGGGAAACTCTGGGTTTTCTGTTTCAGAGACAGATATCAGATAAACCCTAGATCAGTAACTCAGGCAACTGATGCTGCGAACCTAACCTCCTCCTGAGGAGCCATTCAACCAAAAATACACTGAACAAAATTAGAAATGCAACACTTTTGTTTTTGCCCCCATTCAAGATCTAAGACTTTCTGTACAGACTTTATGTACACAAAAGGCCAGTTTCTCTCATATATTGTTCACAAATCTGTCAAAATCTGAGTTAGTGAGCACTTCTCCTTTGCCGAGATAATCCATCCACCTCACAGGTGTGGCATCTCAAGATGTTGATCAGACAGGATGGGTATTGGACAGGTGTGCCTTAGGCTGGCCACAATAAAAGGCCACTCAAAAATGTGCTGTTTCACTGTATTTGGGTAGTCCAGAAACCAGTCACTATCTATGTCTCACGCAGTGCAACACATCTCCTTCGCATAGAATTGATCAGGTTGTTGAGTGTGGCCTGTGGAGTGTTGGTCCACTCCTCTTCAATGGCTGGGCGAAGTTGCAGTCAGGTCGAGACCCCGATGAGGACGACGAGCATGCAGATGAGCTTCCCTGAGGCGGTTCCTGACAGTGAAATTCTTTGGTTATGCAAACTGATTGTTGCAGCAGCTGTCCGGGTGGTTGGTCTCAGACGATATTGGTGGTGAAGATGCTGGACTGGTGTTTTTACATGTGGTCTGCACCTTTGGAAACTGCTTATGGTAGAGAAGTGAACGTTCAATTCACGGGCAACAGCGCTGGTGGACATTCATGCAACCAGCAAGCCAATTGCACGCTCCTTCAAAAGGTGTGATATCTGTGGCATTGTGCTGTGTGATGGAACTGCACATTTTTGAGTAGCTTTTTACTGTGTCCAGCCTAAAGCACATCTGCGCAATACCCATGCTGTGTGATCAGCATCTTCATATGCCACACCTGTGAGGTGGATGGATTATCACAGCAAAGAAGAAGTGCTCACTAACTCAGATTTTGACAGATTTTTGAACATTATTTAAATGTGCCTTTTGGGTACATAGAGAACGTCTTCGATCTCTGAGTTCAGCTCATGATGATGATTGGGGCAAAAACAAAAGTGTTGCATTTATATTTTTGTTCAGTGTATATCTTATTCAGTCTTTGTACCACCATCCGTCGGCTGATACTCATACCACATACCTGAACAGTGTGGAAAGAGACATAGTTCATGTTGTGGATCACACCCAGCAGACTGTGAGAAAATCCAACAAACGCTCCAGACAACAGAAGTATGAGGTGATGCTCATTCAGATATATCTGAGGGGAACTATCAGTGCTGAAAACACAGAGAGGCAATTAGACTACAGATGAAGCATGTAAAGCTCAACATGATGCATTTTATGTGATAGCTGCTTACCCATCACTCTGTGTGCAAGTGTAGCTGATTGTCTCATATCTGTCCCCAATGGTAACAGCACAGCACCAAGCCACGATTATTCCCATGATACAGTGGGCCAGTGCATGGACAAACTGACGAGGGTGGATCAGCTGACCCAACAGGGCAATTTTCGAGCATGCAATAGTTGGGATAACTGATGAGAAGCAGAAAAAAAACAACAGAGTTACATCCAAAGACTAAAATACCATCTGTGCTAGCTATCAAATGTCTTGTATTTCACTTGTACTAGACACTGTTCCCAATACTGCATAATATGAATGTTCTACAATGCATCCAATGACTTTGTCCTACGTAAGTTTCATCATATGCAAACACTCCATTACATTTTGCCATTAGCTGTCACTTCGGATTAATTCACCAGAGATATCAGTTTGATTTGTCTTGTGTACATAAACCCTGAAGTGATGAGCGGATGAAATGTGTCTTTGGTCTGCTAAACTGTAAGGCTACTAAACCAGTAACAGGAAGGCCATGTCAGTCACTAGACATTCTTCAAGACTAGGTGTGAGTAAAACAACAACCTCAAGTAAAAATTCAATCCACAGCGTCCTGCCACTTACCTGTATAATACTCCAGGTTCAGGAACCCAACTATGAGGATCACTCCACACAGCAGGATTAGGGTGAAAATGGCACTTGCACTTGTTAAGAGGGACAGGCATTCTGGCATGTAAAAAGCAGACTACAATAAGCTTCACACACCTTCTGATATCTATGAATCAAATCTCAGATTAAACTTTTTGACTGACCTGATATCGTCTGGATGGGGTGAAGGACACGGAACCTGCTGAGGATTAGAAAAACTGCCGTGATGGGTGGCAACAACAGGACAGCCCAAGCAATACTGGCCACAGCTCTCCAGCAAATCACCTAAACAATGCAGTCAGTCATTACTATATACATACCAAATAGAAAATCATTAACTCACTTCAATATAGGTAGCTGTTAAGACTATGACATGTAAGGGTGCTCCGATCAATCGGTAGATAATGGCTTTAATTAGTTTGATCGGTGGTCGCTAAAAAGGCCGATAAGAAAAGCCGATCAGATGATGCAATACTTGCCAGACAAATTTTCACCAGCAGCTAAAATGTTTCACTACGCTGTCTGAGCAGTTTTCAAAGCTAGCTAGCACCATAGTCCTTCTCAGACAAGAAGGGATGCGCCCAGATAATCATTTACAATTAGAGTTCAATCAGACAAGTGGAGCAACACGCAGGAGCGATCGTATGAAACGGTCAGCTGCGCTCATCTCACACACGCAACCGGATTTTAATAGACACAGCGCATCAGGCAGAGAGTTTCCTGATGCAAAGAGGTGCCACTCAATTAGCTGACTGAACTGGCTGAACCTAGTGTGGTTCTTCGTCTGTATTACTCTCTTCATTCGCTAAATCGTCTGCTACTGCAGAGTAGACCGTCTGCTTCATGTTTAAACTGGCACAACCTGAACTGCCACTAGATGTGTCGTTCTAATATAGACAGAGATCAACTCTGAAATGCTGTTGTTGACGGAGAAGATCGTTTTCGTTATAAAACTGTTTCTACAAACATAGTGTGGATGTAGCCTCACATTACCCCTCTCATCTCAACCCTCCCGTTTCCCCCGAGATTCTCCCGTATTTTTCCGTTCTCACCCGGTATCGACCCGATAAATGTTCCCCCGTGAATCTACCCTATTTTTAACCTTTATTAAATCAAATAAAAACCTTCTGTCCGTATTTAAAGTGTTTGCTACTCTCCCTCTGGTAAAGTCGGTGGTAGCATGTAAAATATGTAGACTGTGCTTCTTGCACAAGGATAAAAAATGAAAACAATCCACTGAAATGACATAAGGCCTATAGCAATGGCAAACCATATGAAATTTTAATAAATATAGTATGTAATATTAACAATTGACCGTATAATATGGAATTTACATTGTAGCGCAATATCACTGAAGGCAGTTTTGACTCGTCTCTGTAGCCCTTCTCCCTCTCTCTGCTTCTCTCTCCACTCCTCTCTCCCCCCTAAAGCCCACAGAACCTGCAAAGCAGCTACTTCAGAGTTTATCATCAACTCATGATGCCTGTGCTCCTTTATCTCCTAAATATTTTGACTACAGCCTTTTTGGTTGCTTAAATTGATAAAGATGCTGTTTGTTCTGTTTTTGTAATTTATTCCACAGTAAAGCTGTATTTTTTAAGCTATAAGATTTCACAGTAATCTATAGTATACTGTATAATGCTACATGATAAATGAAAGGCTCCAAATAGACCCAGTGATTGGTGATCGGTATCGGCTGATACTGCTTTTGGCAATCGGCCAAATCCTGATCGGAACACTTCTAATGACATATGTATCTGACAAAGTATTTTGCTTAGCTGTCAGTATGTTATTCAAAGGTATAAGTTACTCCAGCCTTACTGGGGTTTATGCAGACCTTAGATCTATTTGCTCTTAAAACCATGTTGCAACATTGCCTACTCCCAAGATCTGTGATGTAAATCTGAACGACAGCAAATGAAAGACTCACCCGAAAGGGGTTTGAAGTCAAACTTGTGTTACATACATACATACATACATACGTGCTTTCTATGGTGTCGAAAAGAATAAACAGCTATTTTGAGTTAGAATACAGTGTTGCTGGAAAATACCCAGATTGTATGTAAGAGTTATCAAATAAATAATCAGCAGATTCATTCATAATGAAATAAAGTTACTTGCAGCTTCGGGTCTTAGTATTTTCTGTTCTACTGCGGTACAAACCATTGAGGATCTATTCTTTCAATGTGTACATACATCCAGATGTTGATGCCCTCTAAAACTTGAAAATGCATTTAAATAAAAACTAATTAAATAAATGCATATTCACCTGCTAAATATTAACAATTTGATCATTGTGCTGGATTGCTAAAACGTTAGAGGTAACTGTTATTTTGCTCGTGATAATCCGTGTTATTTTGTAACGTTACTTGTTCTAGTTGTTTTTTTTCTCTGTATAGCAACGTTATATGCACATATCTTGCGCCAAATTTCTTCACCATACCTTAATTGTACTTTTCTTTCCGTTCTGTAACTTGTCTTTGTACTTTTGTGTCGCTTAATAAAAGCTAAAACCAATGTTAGCTACGCTCTCGTAAGCTAGCATAAACAGAGGGGCTACTTGAAGTTAGCATGCTAGCACGCGCGATACATTTTCTCTTTTATGAATGAAGAATAAGTTTAAGGACTCACCTTGCGGACAAACCAACAACTTTGCTGTGCAGAAAACATGTTGTTTGGATAGATGGAGAGCAACGCGACGATATTAACTTCGGCTCTCCTGCTGTCAAACTGTTTTCCACTCAGTTTCCCATATCGCGCCACATGCATTCAAAGGACCTTTGAAGGACCCCGATTAAAAGTTGTCCATATTCCTGCCTGCTGCCAGTAATACAGCCAGACGAGTGTATTTGAAGGAGGTTGTTCAACAACAACAAAAAATATGTATGAATTCGGATTGCTTGGCTAATGCAAACTTGGTTAAACGGAGTAAGCTCCCCAAACAATGTTTTTTTTAAAGTGCCTTCGTTAAATGTGGACTTAAACACATCTAAAAAAGTAGGTTACAGTTGAATGATTCAAATAGGCCTACTGAAATACTTTTATTGTCCCAGAATTAAATTACACAAGGCACCAAGACATGCCATAAATCATCTTTTCGTTGTTTAAGTTTTAGTCATTTGTTTATTTACAGATAAAAAGTAGAACATTAAACATTAGTCCAATAATTATTTGCTATATCTCTCTTTACTTTCTCAATGCAGTGTGTTAGTGGTTGCCTGTCATGGGTGAAGTCAATTCTGAATTCCCTTAGTTTCATCATGCATGAACGTTTTCTTGTCATGATGATGATATCCATTTCCATAAGTTGGAAAACTGTGTTTATCCAAAACAGTCTTTTTGTCATTGTCCCGAGAGAATGACTTGGTCTCAAAAGCATTGACCGGGAGCTTTTGGGAGGAATTGATGGACATCTCAGTTTGAACTGCTTTATGGGCCAATGGTTTCTGTCCAGGTTTAAGGCTAATTGAGGGGAGAGTGAGCTGCTCCCTCTGGGACTTCTTGTCTTCCCACAACTTCAGCAGACGCCGTTGATTGTTTGTCATATCCTTGAGATTTTGCTGCAATGACTGTACTTGATCCTCTAAAAGCGTTTTAGACGTGACCGTATTTGCCAACTCTGATGTCAAATCATCAATGGTCAAACTCAATTTCCCAGCCTTTTCCATCAGGGAATTGCACTCGCGCTCCTTTTCATGCAAGTCATTGATTATGTCCTTTGTGGTCTTTCCATTGAACTTGGGGTTGCTCTCAAGTCCAATCTCAGTACGAAGAGCCTTCACTTGTTTCCTAAACTCCTTGTTATCCAGAGTCAGGGTCTTCAGTTTCTGTTTCAGAGCCTCAGTTGAACGCATCCTTGACTCATACTGTCTGAGTTTCTCTCTGAGAACACTTTCTCTGTGCATGGCTTCATCTCTTTCCTTTCTGCATTTCTCCAAAAGTTTCAATGTCTCAAATTTGGACACTTTTTCTCCTTTGCCATTTGAGGTGGCCATCCTTGGCTACGTTTTCCAAATCACAATATTAAAAAATTGATATTTAAAAAGGCATTTTCTTTTTCTTTAATGTAATACTCACAAGCTATTTAAATAGGCCATGAGCATTGGGTTGTAAATCCACTTCACAAGCATGAGCCGCTACATGCATGTCTGAGACTGTGGCAAGTGACATTCCTCCAACAGGGTTATGTTTGACAGGCGGCTCCTGTGTAACTCAAAGCTGGAGCTAGAATGACCATTAATTAGGGCGCCACCACCCCATTGACACCGTTTCAAGTGACACAATTTTTTTTTCTCTTTTGTTAATTAACAAGGACAATGTTATAAAATGAATCAATGGAAATATTAAACTAAAATGCCCCCTGCATCTATTGGGTCCATGTAGAAACAGGCTTTACATACATAAGCATACATATTTAAGTTAAAACATTTTCCACTGCATGTGATCTGTGCATCCAAACAGTGACAAAGTAGATTCTATCAGTTTGCTCAACCAAATGACAGTTTGGATGGATGAGTTGGAAAAATAGTAGCCGCAGCCAAATGTCCACATTTAAAGTTAGACACCCTCTTTGAAATGTTGAAGTTATACCTATTAGTTACGATCTCTCCCTTAAATATTTAAAATGTCCAACTGTTGAAACGTACTGGCGGCCTTTAATGTCGTCAGGTGCTGGTACAAAAGAGTCACATTGCGGAACACGTGTGGGGGCTGGGGTAATTTTAAGTTGTACCTAAAACCTTAAGGTTTAGTTAAAGAAAAAGGTGGACCAAAATTGTTCACTGGCATTTTAAACATTTATATTTTTACAGGTATTTTCACGTAGACAGATTTTACAGATGACGGACTTAGAATCCAGATGCTTATTATTATTTGGAAACAAAATGAAGGTACCCTCCAGTGATCTGATTTAGCGTGTGAATATTTTAAAATTGTTTTAGAATTTATGTAATTTCAATTGTTTAGCCTAGGTTTCCAATGTTTTATTGGAAAAAAATATATAGACAAAACAACTTTGTTATTTAAAGGAATAGATAGACATTTTGTGAAATAGGCTTATTTTCTTTCCTACCCAGTGTTTTCCAGTTTCCAGTCTTTACGCTAAGCTAAGCTAAGCTAAGCTAAGCTAACCAGCTGCTGGCCGTGGCTCACTAAAGGCATGAGAGTGGTATAAATTTTCTGACGGAAGTCATGGAAAAAAAGTAAATAAGCATATTTCCCAATATGTCTAACTATTTATTTAATGTGGGTAAAGACGGTGTGCGAATCATTATCTGTTCATGGAGTTGAAAAATAGCAATCATTATTTCATTAATAAAAAGGTGGGTCCCACAAAGATGTTTTATTTTTTTCCATGAAACACTCAAGAGAATGGCCAATTTCATACATCTTATTAAATGTAATTTATCTCAATGAAAAAAAAATTAATACAAAAAATTGTTACTAAAGTTGTAAATACCTTGGACATTTAGAATGAGTCTTTGGCATTAGTTGAGGGCACTTGCGGTTATATCACTTGGAGGGACATACAATAATTTTATTTGTACATAGTAAGTCTAAACCTTGAATATCTTACCAACACCTATAATTGTTGTGCTGTTCAGTAAGTAAACTAGCCACTTCCCATTAATGGAATATAAAAAAATGCATAACAAAGTGCCTTTGATGCCACCAACATTACTGCACAGACTGGTTATCTAAATATTTCAACGAAAGAGCTATAAAGCAGAAAACTGCCATACTAAAAGATATCTTATGTGCTGTGTGACACAATACCCATCCCATTAGAAATAACATACTTGGTACGAGTGTTTGTTTTCAGAGGTCACGCAGGTGAACCAAGCATACACACTGGGTTTTAAGGTCTTAAGCCAGAATGTCAGAGTGTAGGTGAAATCCAGACGACCCATGACTTCATCAGCACAGCAACCCGATTCTCTTTAACAAGGCAACAGGAGAACCTGCAATTTAAAAACAGAATAATGTGCTTTGGGAAGGAGAAATCATGTAAAGGAAGTCCGGTATCAGATGTTCTACTCGAGCAGGTCAAAAAAAAACAAAAAACAACAACACACACACACACGCACCACTAAAATAGGCCAACAATGTACAGCTGCTACTGAAATATTATCCTTCTTGATACAATTGATTGTAAATAGAAAAACAAGAATACATCCATGTACATGGTAGAGGAATATAACTTGTATGTTTCAGATTAAAAGTGTATTTATACAATGGGATCACAGCTTTAAAAGCTTCTGTGTCAATATTGTTTACCTTCAGACAATGAAAGGCTTTCAAGTCGAAGACGGTGCCTTGTTCCCTACTGTTGCAGTACTGTTGGCATCTTGGGATACTGGTGCTGGTTCGCTAAAGAAATAGGCCTGGAAACAAAAAGCAGCAATTACGGTGTTAAGAGAAACTACTAATCAATCAAGAACTAGAGCCGGTGTGTCTGTGAGCAAGCGTGCAGCAAATGTTCAGTGTTACAGGAGAGAATACAGCATTCCTGCAACCCATTCATCTTTGTCAGCCTTCAGACATGGGCTCACTTTGTAGACTAATTACATGAATGTGACCAGACATATGATACTTCTCTGAACCTGACAGTACTCACATTAAGAAGTGCACTAACAGCATGCTCTCACACCATTTAGAAAATGCGGTCAAAGTTTCCAATGAAGAGAGTCTCTTCAGAGGGAGTTAATTTGACACTATCAGATCTAGTAATTTCCCAGAAACACACAGGGAGAGACACGCAAAAATGTCCGTGTAGTGTAGTGTCTGTGATTGACACAGACAAGTTAGGTCACGGCTTGGCCACGCTACTGAAATCATTGAGGACAAATGAGAGTGAGTCAGTTATTGTGGCTATGTACACCAAGACGGACAGGCAGCAGGAAGCAACAGGATTAGTGAAGATGTAGTTTGCCCAAGCTGGACAATGAATGCTGTATCTTATTTCTCCAAACAGATTAATTTTCCATATCTCTCACATTAAAAGTAACGTTACGTAAAAGCAGCATCATAAGTATAGCAAGCGTAATTACCTTACAACCAACAGCAAGCAGAACGTTGAGCACAACAATGGCTGACATGATTGTTATGATAACTTTGGGGTGGTCATCCCTGACTGCAGGCCAGAAAGTCATCACCAGCACTGAGCCGGAGAGGCACAGAGCCACCACGATGGAGCACCACCTCAGCCATTCATATGGGAGGATCCCCACGATCTTAAGTAGGAAACAAAAGCATATTATCTCACGTTATTAGAGCTATTACAAGAGACAATCAACAGTCTAAATGTATTCATGGTAAGGGGGAAATAATTATTCATCATCTGTCAGGATGTGTAACAGTGTAGAAGACGCATTGCATTGTGAAGAAATTTAACTATATAGTTTTATATGCATAATTCATACAGGGTTCTAAAATCAAATTACACAGTATATTGAAAAATTCACCACATGCTGTGCTGTGGTTTCTGAGCTGAGATGATGTCTCCTGTTAATGTTGTCATTTTTTAAAAGTATTATTTTCGTCTGCTGATGCTAGGGATGTACAATAAAACAATAATAATTATCACATTTTTTTCAATACCAATATAACAAATGTTCAATAAATATTCAATAAATGTTTGGTTTTATTCACTTAAATCATACACCAATTAGGACTTAATTTTTTTTTATTAAGATGTTTATTTTGTTGATGAAAAAGGACTGTAAAAAGCTTTATCAAGCTTTATCAAGCTTTATGTTCAACACTTGGCTTCAAGTGTTGAACATAAAGAAGAGTTTAAACAACAATTAACCATCAGGTTTCTTGAACTTTCACCCAGGAGCAAAAATCAGTCTTTAAACTCAAAAGAAAAACGATTTGATACTTATTGTGATAATTATCGATATCAAAAGATATGAAACTTTTTATCGTGATAATATTTTTGGCCATATCGTCCAGCTCTAGTTGATGCATAATATACATAGCTGATATGCCAGTCTAAAAGGGTCAGAGTAGCATCTAAAAACCTAAACTGTTTAATTCCAAAGAGTCAAATATTATATTTCATACAGGTGAATGCTATCCAAATCTTGAGGAGAAGGCTATATAAAATATATAGTCTATATTTTTTCCTGTTGTCAAGAAATCATATGAAAAGAACAAATCCAACAGTTAATTGATCCTAACAAGTTTTGTCTGTGTACCTGATATATAAGACTGATATATCTTTTTACATCTGTCCTATAGAGTTCCTTTGTTGTCCAAAAGCCATTAAAAACCCATTAGTGAGACACACTGTTGCACTGAGTGACGTGAACCTTCATTATCATGAACACAGTCACTAGTTTATTAAGTCAATCCCATATATGGACAATAGTACTGGGACACCGCTGTCCTAATACTTTTGGTAGGGGCTGTTTTTTTAATGGTGTGGTCTTTCTTAAGGCAAATCTTGATGCTACAACATACAATGTTAGACAACAGTTCTTCTAACAGTGTGTCTTTGCCCTTTTCCTCTTTCAATATGACAACAATGCCCCTGTGCACAAAGCCAGCTCCATAAAGAAATGGTTTTACCATTTTGGTGTGAAAGAACTTGACTGGCCCGCTTAGAGCCCTGACCTCAACCCTATCCAACACCTTAGGGATTAACTAGAATAGAGATTGCGAGCCAGGCCATCATGTCCCACATCAATGTCTGATCTCACAAATGCTCTTCTGGATGAACGGGCAAAAATTCCCACAAAGTCTAAAATCTTGTAGAAAGCCTTCCTAGAAGCGTGGAAGCCATTATAGCTGCAAATGGGGGACCAACTCCATTGTAATGCCAATAGATTTAGAATGGGATGTTAAAAAAGTAATTTGTAGATGTCCCAGTACTTTTGTCCATATAGTGAACATTGTCCTGCTGCCATAACTAATCATTAGTTCACCAAATGTGTATTAATCACTAAAACTACAGTGCTAAAGATTTAGGAAATGACTGAGTCTTTTTAAAAAAAATGAAACAATAATTTTATTAATTTTTATGTATGGCTGTATGTATAGTACAGTGATGGTCTGACCATCTGCAATACCAGGACAATTCCCGGTGCGATGGTGTTCTGTCGATATATGCTACTTGGCAGTTCTTTGCATAACTATTGGTTAGGGTTAGGCGTTTTTGCATTAAGGTAGCATTTCTCAATAAGGAAGCATAAAACATCAGAACACCAGCCAACCTCCTTCGTTAGCCTTTACTTTTTTACTAATAATGAAAAAATTATGAAAAAGTGTGTGAGGTTGTTCAATCATGACAATTTCAGTGTGTGTTTAACAGCCTTTTTAGGTGGTTGTATGAGAGGCTGGTCCTGTTTGTATGTGCGTGCATTAGCAGGGCACCCGTGGTGGAGTATACGCTGGGCCGTTCTGGTTGGCTGGTCTGGATCAAAGTCCAGGGCCGTTTTTTACTCCCACTCTGTCCCTGTTACAGTATGTATACATGTATATCTTCAGTAGGAACCAAGTTAGCTTAGG
>JAPMOB010217397.1:0-38846 GCA_029875015.1 Lepomis gibbosus | reverse complement strand
CAACCGCTTATCCTGCATACAGGGTCGCGAGCGGGCTGGAGCCTATCCCAGCTGGCATAGGGCGAAAGGCGGGGTACACCTTGGACAGGTCGCCAGGCCATCGCAGGGCCACACATCTATAGACAACCACTCACACTCACACCTAAGGACGATTTAGAGACACCAATTAACCTAGTCTGCATGTCTTTGGATGGTGGGAGGAAGCTGGAGCACCTGGAGAGAACCCACACAGACACGGGGAGAACATGCAAACTCCACACAGAAAGGCCAGGGCAACCGGGGTTTGAACCCACAACCTTCTTGCTGTGAGGTTACAGTGCTAACCACTGCACCACCGTGCCGCCCCCAGAGATGAGATAAGAAAATAAATTCCCCTTCTTCATTTAGCAATCTAAAATGTAGTGAAAAGCATAGATGACTCTATTTAAAAGTCTTCCAAGTCAACGACCGAAGGCTTTGAGCTTTCAAGAGGCTTAACAGGGTTAGACTGAAACTACAGGTCATAAAACAATAGAAAGCCGAGAGTTTTTGGAACACAGCTGGGTTGTTTTTCTCCTTATTTATAGAAAACAGCCTGGCTGCCCTTCTATTCCCAGTCAATACTTTTTAATCAAGGAAGGCAGGGATTTTTTTCCAGCAGCTGCCATCTTTTCCTTCAAATGTCTAACACTCTTGAATAGGGGTTAACACTAAAATTTTTGAGATCTAATTTCACGTTCTGTTGTCTTTGACAGCATGATGGCTCGGGAGCGATTGCGAGCTGTGGGATGAAATGCATTTATGAGTCAGTGTTATCCATCTTGATTGTCAGAGATACCGTTACCTTTTCTGTGCTTCTAATTAACAATTTCAAATTTACCTGACTAGGTTCGGTCTCATACCATTAGACATGTCTTCCCTGGTGGTTATGATAATATTTTAGAGCAAATAGAGGAAATACTGATATTATTCCTAACTAAAATAACAGGAAAATGTCTCATGTTGTGAGTTGTATTTTTTCCCTGTGAGTTTGAGTTTTTTGCCATTGTTTCATGTGTCCCTCTATTTGCCTGTTTCTGTCGTTCCTTTTCCTTAGTAGTTTATGTCTTGTCTTTTATTATGTCTTTTGTCTTGGTCCTGCATTTTAGTTCTTTGTCTTTGTTCCCAGTCCTGTGCCTTGGTTCATGTTTTGGTATTCACTTCAGGTTCCTTGTCTGCTCGTGTCTGAGTTAGTTTGTTTATTTCTGATCTGTTACATCTTGTTATATGGCCTGTTTTTAGTGTTCAGTAACCTGTGTTGTGTCTGTTACCCCAGTAATCCCTCTGCATGTCAGTCTCTCTGTTTTCCCCTGCTCTCTTTCTGGCTGCCTGTGTCTCGTTAGCCTCATGTCTGTCACCTGTGTTACTCCCGCCCTGCTCATTAGTCTCTGGTGTATATATGTTTGATGTTTTTCTTCAGTATTTGTCTGGTCATTGTTGGTGTTACCCTTTGTCAGATGTGGCTTTCGTCTCCCAGTCTCTTCCAGTGTTTCGTCTTGCTATTTTCTGCTCATGGTCTATTGGATTACCTATGTTGGATTTTGGTTTCGTTTCTCGTTTGGCTTTTTATGGACTCGGCCACTCAGTATGTAAGTATGCTCGCTTTTTGTTTGTTAAATAAATCACCTTTTGAACCATACCTCCTCTGCCTTGCATCCTGCGTTTGGGTCCTCCAACCTGCTCAACCCACATCCATTGCAACATCTAAAGCTTGTATAAAAGAGCATTAACCACAACAATAGGACTAATTATGGAGCCAGGCACATAATATTTTCAGTACATCACAGTGAAATGACTTGGCAGTTCTCTAAAGTTTGAAATGTATCGGCACTAAACATTTTGGCAGCCTGCGTCCTTGTCTGGCAAAGGTTGATGAGATCACAAAATGAATGTTTGAGGATAATTGTTGTTCACAAGTTTAATGTGTAATCATGCTTTCGAATTGTTTGGATTTCTCTTTTTCATCTAATTACTTTGCTGCTCTTCTCCTCTGACATTTTATTTTTTTGGGGGTGAGGGGAAAATGAATATAAATATTCCAGTTGTGCTGATATTGTGGAGCACAGAGGGAACTCCAATATAATTACGATTCCTACTTGATCAGCAACCTTGTAAACCTGACCTGTTACAGGTGTATATACCATGTAATGTACATTTTCTTTGCACTTTTTTTTTTTATTAGCTGATTGTTGTATGTATTGCTCATTTACCAAACTACGGACAGCATCATACAAATTATAGCAACAAATACGTGAACGTTCAAGCCAAGTGCTACTTTTGTAGCTCCTTGTCTATTTTTATTACCAACTGCCTATTTGGCAAGGATGCACAGATCAGCTTCGCTGTCCCACTTTCTGGTGTGACCGTACAGTAAGGCAAGGCCCTGGTAAGTTTTCTTGGTATATTATGCTGTTAATGTAGAGGATATGTCTTCTGACCTTGGAGAAAAGTCCTACGTGATTGGTTAATCCCTAGAAACACCATTTCTACTTGTTGAACTTTGTGATGATTATTAGCAGAAGTGTTTCCTGACAGCCAGCTTACTACTGTAGTGTTAGCGGGCTGTTTGTTTGCCTGGCATTTCTTGTGGGGAGTAGAAAATTGATCGGCTGCAGGGTGTTCATTCATATATGAGAACCATTCATAGCTGTAGGTCATTGGCTGTGTCAATACTGGATACATTACAGATGTAGTGGATGCAGCTCGTTGTACCGCATACTCATTGCTTGCCGGACTATTCAAGCGGAAACATGGGATCATTGTGTATATATAAGGATTTTCATGGTTAGAGTATATATATATATATCTATATATCTATATATAGATAGAGATATAGATCTATATATATATAGATATAGATATAGATATAGATATAGATAGACATAGAGATATAGATATCTATATTTATTTGACTAGCTTAGATAGCAAAATGTTTTCTTTAGAAATACAAATGGATTTGAAAAGCATTCATGTCACCATATCATAACATCATAAACCATCTATAACAACAATGAGATCATAAGCTTTTGAAGCCACCGGTTCAGTCATTATTAGTTTTTGTTCCCAGGTATCCAGTTGGTTAACTAGCTCATGTGTACACAGTCAATGACATCATGGGCTTCAGTTCACCTGAGACATCCAACGCATCTCATTCTTTTTATCCCTATTCCTCCTGTGTATCTGTAGCTATCAAACTAAAAAGTCCCTTGGATATATCACAGCCTGGTGTAAGACTAATAAAAGCATTTCTGGGTAGCAGCACATGTTGGAACCCCTGGTACTGTCTAACCACCCCTGGCACTTCATTGACTTAACTGTAATGATGCAAACATGAGAAACAAAACCCCTAACTACAAGGCTGACTTAGAGTTTCATGTGCTCATGTGAGGCAGGTGAACAGGAAGCACAAATCAGGCACCTCCAGGGGTGACCAGCTAATATACAGGAGCACCTGGGCCATTGAAAGACTCTTGAGGAAGGGGCTGATGTGATCCTGCACTCAAACCTTCATCCCTGGGGCTTGTACTACTGTTCATCAACCACAGTGACAGTTTTGGGACAAGTTCATAAACATCTGCTGTAGGAGACAGAGCTATTTAGATATCTCACCATCCAGACATTTTCTGATCAAAGCTCAGTCAGAGAAGGGGAAAAAAAAAACATTTTGCTGCACAGAAGATTCTCTGCTACAGTTTCATCAGCCAGTTTTTTTTATAATCTGCACAACTGTGGGATGTAGCAGATTTTGTTTGACTGTCAAGTTTGGTTTAGTTCTTTGAACTCAATTTGTTTGGGTAACGTTTAAAGCATATCATATATTTCCGCATATTGTTTTCACAGATCTCTTAGGAAATGCTTCCAAGCACACCCACTCCCAAAAGATATCTGCGGAGGAAACAATGCATCTCTGCGTTATTCAAAAAACTGATGGCACATCACTTTTTTTTGTAGTGGGTCATGTGCCCAACAGTTTTATTCTTCCTGTCAGAGAAAGCAGGCCTTTTGCCTCTTGGCAATACACAGTTATATTATGTGTTCAGCAGTGCATTCATGCAGGATTCCACACTATATATGTCCCACCAGCTGATTTATGGTCCACATATTGAGTTATTAAATTGATACATAGAGAGAAGTGACATTAAGCGATACCAGCCCAATTTCTCTTGAAATGATGTTCATAAAACCGTAACTAGAATCGTTCCCTAACCTTAGCCAAGTTTACTAGTTGTCTAACCTTACTATACCTTAGCCACAGTCAGCCAACTTACGTGGAGCTTAATTTTATGTGAACGTAGAGTATGTACGACGTTGATGTTTGGCATTTAGGCTTTTATCTCATCCCTCCCCCACAGGAAAACACCAAGTTCAGCACAGCAGGAAGTGATGGTAGCACCTCCCCTCACAGAGAAACCAGTACCAACATTCAGAGCCAGTGCAGGAAGGAATGCGCCCTTTATGTAGCAAAGCATAAACGTAAGGTGTGAAGGTTGGGTGGCGAATAGGTATGTATCCAGAGGTGGAAATGCACAGGAACACCGTTCAGGAAGTAAAAGTCAGGAATGCTGTGTCTGCTTAGATTTCAAAGAGTGAAAGAAAAACCTACTCTATATAAAAATCGTAATGAGATTAAGTGGTGCTATATAAATAAAATAAAATTGAATTTCAACAAATTAGGGCGATTCCCTGCTGTCCCCATATAACATATACCACTGTTGTTGTTCAACTAAGTTAATAATTCAACTAAGTTTCACCTTTCCTTGTAACATCATTAAACCTGTGGACAAGAGACCAACTGTCTTCAGAGTCTTGATGTTAGGAAGGAGCTAAGCTGGCTGTCAAACTATATACAATACATATACTGAGGACAGTACAACCACGATTTTCTAAAACAACGTGTACGAGTATTGGCAAGTCACATGATGCTTAACATGCTGTAAAAGGAGTTTGCTAAAGTTTGGTTAGGTTTAGGCAACAAAACCACTTGGTTAGAGAAGAAGAGATCGTGGTTTAGTTTAAAATAAGTACATTCTGTAAGTCAGGTAACATAATGTAATTTAACTTAAAAATTTAAATATGTCAACTTTGACTTTCTTTCACACAAAACTGAAAGCTCAGTCTCCTGAGTGAAAGTTTACTTCACACATCCACCACCCCGCCAGCTCCTTACATGGACTTTGTTGCTCATTATACTATGTCACCTGACTTCTCCCACCACCAGATGTTGCAGCCCAACAAAAAAACCTAAATATGGGTCATAATAAGCTGCTGCAGAAACTTCTTTAGTTCTGAACCCAGAAGAAGTCTCTTGGATGAGGGACAAAATGTCTTCGAGTATCTTCAACCAAGTCCAGTTGCCCTTCATTTTAACCTTCCTTGGATAACTATGACCAGAATGACTGACAACCTTCAGTCATGAAACTAATATAAGTTATTGTTCTTGAACGCCCCACAAAGCTAGCTACAGTCCATACAGCCATGGTAAGGTGATTTTCACTTTCACAATGCCAACCACTAAAGACAGAGAAAAATAAAGCCGACTCAGAAAATGATTATACTCTGGACAGGGTGATCGTATCTCAATGTGGACACTGGAGAAATGTCATCAGGTTAAAGTCATATTCGGATACAATCTGGATTCGAAATGCATTTTAACACCAGCTGTAAATGGCCTCATAGTTCAGTCAGCCATCTCAAATGGAATGTAGTATTATGTAACTGTAAGTGCTTTGTACCTTGTCACGCCCCACAACACCAAGTTTACCACACACAGGGAGTAAAGAGTGGTAATATTAACGTCCTAACCAGGTTGTAGACTGTAAGCTTCATTTTATTTGCCATGACTGTCCTAGTCATGGCAAATATTCCCTAACCGTAACCAGTTACCAAGCACAGATGCAACACGTTATTCAACAATATGTTAGTGTTGTCTGTTAAACGTTATTGAATGTAATCCATGCTGTTGTAGAATTGTCCAATATCAAGATTTTGTCTGTCAATTGGATTGCCAATACGCAAGACATGTTATGATCCTGTGTGCAATAATCCAAGGCCCATTTCAAAGTCAAAATGAATGATATGCCACATTCAAATGTAAATTCCAAAACAAATGTCAGGCTTTGCCTTCACAACTGTACACCAGCATCAAACAGGCATCCCTCATTCATAATCGAACCACTCAAGCAATCTCTCATCAGCAATCAAATCTTTCATGTTCCATGACAAAACACACTCAGGTGAAAGACTTTCTATTTTATTAGACTAGGAATCAACTAAACTAAAACTGTGGCCTGTCATTTGAAAGTAACAGCTGTGAAAATGCATTCTTTGAAAATGTACTTGTTCAACAAAGTCATGACTTCAAAAGTGGAAACTGAAAGACAAAAAGTCTAAACAACACTCTAACCAAATAGCCCCAACTCATTACATTGTAATCCAATCGGCCCACAGAGACTTAAACTTAGTGACAGAAGCATATTGAGTTACAGTGAGAATATGCCTTTGTGTATGGTCACAGCAGTGAGAAAATCCAACCAAGTCCTTTCTTAGACCTTTTAGGAATCAAACAAACCCTGTAAATATAAAACTATACTTGTTAATGTAGTTTTTCCCAAAGGGATAATGCTTGCATCTAATACACATACTGACCCAGGAGGCTATTAAGCATATTTATAGCTGCTATTGTAAGTAGCCTTTATTTTCTGTTCGTGTACAAACTTCTTATTTACATTCTGGATGCTATGCAGGTTACAAAAGATCCACTTTCTCAAGCAGTCCTGCTTTATTATAGAACACAACTCATGCTTCCAGATAATACAAATATGTAATGAATTCCAAATGTGTTCTTAATTTTAATGCAGGACCAAATGGAATTGATAAATACATGTTGTAAATGAGGCCATTTCAATATGTAGACATGTTTCCTTATTCTCAAATGTTCCCTATATTACTGTCCAGGAGATGTAAGCTTAGGTACATGTAATTTGTTTAATATAGAGGCTGGTGTATCTCAATGGCAAACCATTACTGATGTGAAACTTTGTTTAGCTCTAAGATTCATATTAGAAGTGCCTATGGCTACACACCACACAGCTCATTATTTTTAATTAGCCCTACCTTAAATTGTCTATTAGCATGGGCTTTACCCATACTGGACCTCTGTGTCAACAACTGTCTGAGCTGCCAATAATGTTTAACACTGCTGTCGTCAAACTGGCCACACTAAATATTCATTTCTGCGCGGAAAACCAAGGGACTTGACAATCAAATGTGACTCACTTAAGTCCACAGATGTCCATGTCTAGTTCAGTTCAGCTCAGTTCATTTGTTATCCCTAATGGGAAACTACTACCTGTCTAATATAAGGTAATAGGCAACTTGTGTCATTTGTTTATTATTTATTTTTCCATCCTGGTTATTAAGTAGAATTAGTTCTGAATAAAAAACAATTGCAAAGTATTTGGATTATTAAGGGAGATCAGCAAGCATGATGAGAACACATCAAGTCCTCTGTGAGTCCAATATCAACTCATTTCTCATAGACAGTATTTAAATGAACCAACCCTCTCTGGCATTAAACTACAATTTACAGTCTGTGTTTTCAGCTGACCCAGCTTGTCCTTCACAGTGCCCTGGGATTCTCACCCTATAAAACAGGTATTATTATCCTCAGCTAGTGACGTAATTTCTGGGAATATGTCACACCGCTAACCTCATCTCCAGCTATCATTGGTTCTATATTAGGTGTTCACAGAATGGAGGTTGAAATAAGGAAGGGAGGAAAGAAAGAAAGAGGGAATAAGGAGCGAAAGGAGGGTGGAAGAAAGGACAAAGGGTGGAAGGGAAAAAAAGAAGGCCTGACAGGAAGGAAATGAAGGTACTAAAGGCACCCAGTGTTTTGAAGAAAAGGAGGAAGGAGTGAAGGAACCAAAGAGAGACAGGAGGAAGAAACAAAAGATGGCGAAACGAAAGAGCGAAGGAACAAGAGACAGGAGGAAGAAAGGAAGAACAATAGACAAGGGGGAGAAGGGAAGGATCTAAAGACAGGCATAAGGAAGGAAATAAGGAACAAAAGTAAGAAAAGAAGGGATCAAAGACATGTGGAAGGAAGGGAGAAATGTGGGAAGAAAAAAAGACAGGAGGGAGAAAGAGAGGAACCAAAGACAGACGAAAGGAATGGAAGGAGCAAAGAAAAAAGAAAGGAATAAGAGGATGGAAAGGTTAAGGAAGAAACAGAAGACATGAGGGAAGACAGTCAGAAGGCCAGAGATATGTGAGGGGCTTAGTTCATGCAGGTCTGATTGATTCCTGCCAGAGCTGTCTGTGCTGAATCCCTCCTTTCTATCACTGCCTGGATATATTTGGAAAAGGATGGCTGGTCAACTCTCTTTGGAAATAAGACAAGAAGGAAGAAATAACAGTGTAAACTAAAGCAAGGAAAGATATATTTATACACGCGTTTTGGGTTTACCTTCAATGCTCTGTTTGCCCTTCACGTTGAAGCAAGTCTAATCAACCTGTAGTGAAATAACAACTCCATATGCCTCATGCTCTGATGCTGACACATGTATGCTGCAGACTTACACAGTAAACACGATCCTGTCAGGAAAGCTATGCAGCACTGACATGTTGAAAAAGCTTTTCGAAACCAATGTCAACATTCATCCAAAACAGGCAGACATCCAGGCCATCGCTTTTTTTCTTCATAGCTGTGGCTTAATAACCTGTAAATGCAACATGGTCAGTAACTGTAGTTGGCAGCATTCAGTGAAGGTCACAAGAGGCCCTCTCTACTTATGCAATTAACCCAGTTTCTCAGTGAGGCAGCAATCTATGGGGAAGCAATTAAAATCCAAATTTTTACACAGCCCAACATTTGTTTGGAAGTGTTGATTAGTGATTTTCTTTAAACATATGACATTTAAAAAAAATAAATAAAAAAAGGCATACAGGACAGAAGAAATTAAGAAAGCAACATGAGGAAGAAAACAACATATGAGGGAAGGAAGAGTGGATTAAACTAAAAGACTGAAAGAAAAAGAACGACAGGGAGAAAATGGACAGAGACATTTGGGAATTGTCTATTTGTTCATGCATAAAAATCTTATCAACTAACTTGACTCCTGTAAATACAAACACTAGCCAATAGAAATTAAGACACCCTCTTCATCTATTTATTTTTTCTTCAAACCTGACTCTGTGTGGGTGTGTGTGTGAGAGCGTACAGTGTACTGACCTTGAATTCCTCCTGCTGGCAACAATCCCAAGTGTTTCCCCTCCTCCCACGGATGAACGTTGCAAGGTGTCGTTTCTCTGTGTGTGCTGAGGAAGAAGTCCTCCGCCTCATCGGTTCACTCTTTCACCTGCAGGAAAACAGTGAGGAGAGGCAGAGCAGGGAGCAGAGAATGAGAAACGCCACCGATCTGAGACATTTGTGTCATCTCGTCCTTTTATTTTAGAGAAGAGAACAGTGGGTTCGCACAAACTCTAGCTGAGGTCTGAAGTAAGATTCATTCTCTAGCTGAGGTCTGAAGTAAGAAAATTGACATAGCAAATTTTTTTTGGCTTTTCTGTAAAAGACAAATCCTGAAGCCATAATGCCATGAGAGAGGGATTTTTAATTCGGTGGGTCTCGGGAGAGGTCTTCTTAATTGGGTTACTAAGTTCGGGAGGATGCAGCAATTACCAAAGATTAGCTCTCTGTGTGATAATACCAGCCAATCAGTATCTAGTATTTGTCTGTGAGGGCTTTTCAAATTCTGTTTTGAGTTGAAACTATTATAACTGGGACACTGTTAATGGAGAAACATGCTGCCTTAACATACAGATCAACACCATCTGCATGGATGGGCAGGATTTATGATACATGTATTTCAAATACAAATGGGATTTTGTAATTTGTATTTGATAGGGTAGATAAAAAATATTTAGTATCAAAATGCTTTTTTGTTTGTTTTGTATTTTGTCATTTAAAATACTGCAAAATACTGTGTTACTATTTATACTATTTGCAGAGACTTGAGCTCAGAACAGAAAATTTATCCATGCTTGAAGAAGGTCAAGGTGAAAAACATGTAAGTCGCCACCTTTCCATCACTTTTTTTGCATAAATTGCTACAATTCTTAACAGTTCCTGTTTAGTTTTGGTGCTCGTTTTAGTAGCCTAGGCTTATGTTAATGTAAGGTTTATGTAATTTCTAGCTAACTATTTGAAAAAAAAGAAGCAAGGGTTGTTGTACAACATTACTTTATAATGTCAGAGATGGGGGACCTGCTGATACACACAGAGTACTAGCACCTATTTATTTTTTTCACTTCAAACACTGATTTCTTTTTTCTTTTTCTTCAAACAATGATTTCTAAAAACACTTACATCTTTTTATTAGCCAGAACAATGAGCAAATCTGAAATTGATTAAATCTGTTATGCAAAAGAGATGAACCCATTTTTAGTGTTGCACCACCACATTGTAGGTGACTTTAATGAAACAGGTGTGTTTTAACATTAGAATATTTTCGATTGCACCTTCAGTCGTCTCAGACAGCTCCTTTCTCTTTGCACTCACTGTTACTTCCCATCATGCTGCACTACAGGTCATGGGATGAGGATGCCACATCATAGAGCCTTGGGTCACCATGATAATTGGAGGCACCTCTTTCTGTCATGCTGACTTTGCAAATCACTTCAACGGGATTTTTGGGGCAGCTGCCTGCGGTGTGCATCACTCAGCCACCAGCCAGCTTCACTTGGAGCAAAGTGCTGGGCCAATTATTGCATGACACCGCCATCCATATCTGTTCTCATAGAAATTCATAATTTATGACACATCCTCGTTTATGCCTCTGGGGACCTGAATGCTATTATCCTGCTAAAGTGAGATCTGATTGGGCAGCTGCTATCTCAGTTGCTCCTTTGAAGTCATTTCTTCAAGCACCCTTCTATAGTTGCTATAATGTATCATCGTCCAGCAGAACAGGCATCCAGTCAGGCACAGCAACACCAGCTAGCCTTCTCTCAAAAAATGTAAAGCTCTGGATGGAAATAACAGCTTTAGAGCATCAGTTTTGGTCCATCCCTACAGTAGAATAGTAATTAGCCCCACGTTTAATTGTCCATTAGCTTGGGTTTTACCATTACTGGACCTCTGTGTCAACAACTGTCTGAGCTGCCAATAATGTTTAACACTGCTGTCGTAAAACTAGAGGCCACACTGAATCTTGATTTCTGCAAGGAAAACCAAGGGATTTGTCAACCAAATGTGACTAAGTCCACAGATTTTTATGTCTAGTTCAGTTCAGTTCATTTTATTTCATTTATTATTATCCCAAGTGGGAAACTGGCCTTGGCTGTCTAATATCAGGTAACCGGGAACTTGTGTCATTTGTTTTTTTTTTTTCTTTTTTCCACCCTGTTTTTTTTAGGTAGAATTAGTTCTGAATGAAAAACAACTGCAAACTATTTGGACTATTCAAGTTGATCACCAAGCATGATGAGAACGTATCAAATCCTATTCATCGTATTTAATGACCTAAGTTATTTTTTTATTAGGTCGACTTTTCAACCTATACTATAACGTAGCATTTGCCATTTTTCTACCTAAAACTTGCTATTATTGTCTTGCTTTCTTGATAAAAAAATTCTCATTTTTAGGTTCACTTTTCAACCTCAAACTTAGCTTTACTTTTCAACTTAACACTCTAACATTAGCTTGATTTTTCAAACTAAAACTTGTTATCAGTCTACAACATCTACAACCAATAACATCCCATTTCTCTTTCATGCAGAGTGTGCTTAACTCCGTGGCCAATGCTAATGTAAAAATAAAACAACTTAATGTACAGTATGTGTCATTATGCTTTGAGGAAAAGGTTAACAAGGAATGTTACATATTTCAATGCATCACAGATTAACGCATGAGTTAGCAATTATCTGTAATATAATGATTCATCTTGGCAAGCTTTCAAGACTGGATCGTTTTTAAATATGCTATACATTGGTTCTGTCTGGTAGTGGTAGATTTTATGTTGCACACAGTGTCTAACAGTTTGAGCGGCATCAGCAAAGAATATCATTAAGCACCCCTCTTTCTTGGAATAAAACACAAAATTATTGATAATATTGTTGCATTTTACTACCAGGTGAACCTTGTGCGATTGTTTCACTGCTGAATGAAGACTTGATTGTGTTGTATGATTAACACAACACTAAGACGTCCAGCTGCAATCACTGGCAATAGTGGTTTGTTTTGTGGTATGCCTCAGCTTTGGAATAGCCAGATGGGCTGCGATTTGATTTGAAGTATATTGTATATTGTAGTATAGGCACCTGAGAAATCAAACTAACAATCCAAAGCTTGTTCACTGACACCTGTTAAAGAACTTAGCTTTTTGCTTTTCCTTGTCTGCCTTTAGTCAATTGCACACGATAACACTTCACAATCATCTCCCTAAACCCAGTCCGTTTACTTCACAATAACATGTCCTTTGTAAACAAAAGTTGTCCGTCGCAATGATCGCAAACGTGATCTGGACTACAAAGTGATGGATCCAGTATCTAGTTTTTAAAGAGTGACTGTCAAAATTACCATGATTGCCTCAAAAGTTGGACAAAACCAGGTAATCAATTGTGACTTGAGAGTATTTTAACTCCAAACTCCCTGTACCTCTGTATCAACTTCTGAAACCGAAAGTCACAACATCTGACGGCTTGTTTGATCTCTCAATATTTTTATGGTAGGAGACAGGCTGTGTCTACTTTTTTTATGCATTGGGGACTTTAAATGCATTTGCCCACCAAGACTTCTGCTGGGCACCCGCAGTGGCAAATAAACACATCAGCTTGAGTCCACCCCCCTCTCTCTTTCTCATATTTTCCAGTCTATTGCCTGTCATTCCACTGCCTCATTTGAGCCACTCTTCCCTCTTTGCAGGAGGATAGTTCTGCAACTCCATTAGCGAAAATGCTGGCTGAGAAATCTGCAGTATTGTACCAACTCTCAGGGACTTGCTACTTACCAGTTACTCCCTAAGGTGATGCCATAATTCCTTTCTCTACTACCCTATGAGATACCAGAAAACTAGGAGGAAAACTTTGCCATCATATTCATAAAATTTCACTTTTGATTTGGAACAAAACTTAAGTTGTTAATAGGGTAGTTCTCAAAGACTACTTCCATTTACAAGGCCTCATTTTGCCACATCTAAGATAATGCTGTTACTGATCGTACAATGTTTCATCCCCAGTGTTGCCTCTTTTGAATCGCTACACTCGAAGGTGGGGCAAAAAGTCTGCTATATATGCATGCCTGTATTATTGTTGCTATCTGTATGCTTGTAGGTATTTGTGATATATGTTTATATTCATTTTAAAACAATACTAAGGTAAAAGCTAAATATATTAGTAGTATTATTGCATTAAGTTTCAAAAGTAAAAGTACTTATTCTGTGTGATGCTGAGACTTTTTCCAGCAGTGACTGCATACACTAACATGCATTGCGCACACAGTTCTAAGCAGCAAAATCATAGCTCAATAATGAAATAAGTTATAAGGTGAAAGAAATACTTGTTCCTCATGGTGCCGTGTTCTTTAAAGGCATTTTCACACACCACATTGTCTCATTCTCCTCAGTGGTGTTAGCAACAAAATGTAATAGACCACACTGAAACTGTGATGTAATGATGCAACAGCCCTGAGGTCTAAAGAAACTTGTCTCAGCCACCATTCGCTGATGTCAAAATACATCTGTGAATAGACTGAGGCTAACTACACTGCCACAGTGAGACACAGCAACAGACTATGTTGGCACAGTCAAGTCAACCCAGTGACTGGATATAAGATTCAAAATTTGTGAATATATCTGAGTCCATGGCTGTCCAAACATGCCTCTTCAATCTCCTTGGTTTCTGGCTGAAATAGATACATGGATTTATTGTATTCCTGGACGTTTCTTGATCAAAGGTATGTTTCCCAGACTGCTGCCATATAGGTTTTAATACTTGTCTACACTGCCAGTCATGTCACTTCGAGTCATGCACATTGATGATGCATGCAGGGTTTAATGTGATTCCCATGTTCTGCTTGTCAGCAATACCTGACAAAAAGCCTGTGGACCCATTTAGATCATGCATACTACAGATCTGTGCAAAGTGTGAGTGTACAGACAGATCGCAGGACTTAAGGCATTTTCTTATGGGTTAATGGAGATATTTTTCCACCCAGTCTAAGCTGAGATGTTTTAGCAAGTCATGTTGCAAGAGAGAAAGTTAAAAGCCATGGTGAACCTTAGATTTATGAGTTAACTTTGACAATAGAAATAGTATTCTTCACTCTTTCACCTGCAAAAAAATGGAATTTTACATATTTCAATGCATCATTGATTACCATTGATTGATCTTGGCAAGCTTTCAACAATGGATGTCTTCAACTCTTGATTTATGAGCATTAGCTTTGGGCCTTCTCTACAAAATACAGTAAAAGAGATAGCTGCTCCCATGCTTTAAAATGAGTCCGTGTATGTGGGATATTTTTACATGTACTTGATGAATACACTATCATTAGTGAGAAATCACAACATTAAAAACATTTCACAATACCAATACAGACCCTTAGCCACAAATTATACAACTGCATTAACTTTTTGTCCTAAAACTTCTGCACATCAGCTTGATTTGTTTAAATTTCTAAACATTATCTTGACTTTTAAACCTAACAATTAAGAGCATTTTTTAAAATGTAAAACCTTTTTTATAAACTTTTTTAACCTAACACTACTAAACAACCATCAATATCTCATCTCTCTTTCAAATCAAGTATGCTTAACTCCATTTAACCAATGCTAATTAAAAAAAAAATACTGCAGTGTGTCATTATGCCTTGAAGCCACGTACAGCTTTGTCAGCTAGCACAGGTTGAAAGGTTAACAAGGAATGTAACATATTTCAATGCATCATTGATTCACATGTGAGTTAGCAATTATCTATACATCGATTGATCTTGGCAAGCTTTCAAAAATGGATAGCTACAACTCTTGATTTATGAGCGTTAGCTTTGGTCCTTCCCTACAAAATACAGTAAAGATAGCTGCTCCCATGCTTTAAAATGAGTCTGTGTATGTGTGAAAATGGGGGTATTTTACAGCTACGTGATGAATACAGTAGCATTGGTGAGAAATTACAACATTAGAAACATATCACAATAGTAATACAGACCCTTAGCCTCAAATTATACCATTGAATTAACTTTTTAACCTAAAACTTCGGCACCTTAGCTTGATTTGTTTTTATCTAAAATTCTGGGCATTGGATTGATTATTACACTTTAAATTTCTAAATTATCTTGACTTTTAAACCTAACAATTAAGTGCTTTTTTTTAAATGTAAAACCTTTTTTTTTACAAGCTTAACTTTTTAACCTAACACTAAACATTAGCTTGATTAAAACTAAAGCTTTTTATTATCAACGAAACAACCAACAACATCTAATCTCTCTTTCAAATCAAGTGTGATTAAGTATATTTAGCCAATGCTAATTTAAACAAAATAACTTAGTTTACTGCAGTATGTGCCATAACGCCTCAAAGCTACTGTATATACAGCTTTGTCAGCTAGCACAGGTTGAAAGGTTAACAAGAAATCTAACATATTTCAATGCATCATTGATTCACACGTGAGTCAGCAATTATCTGTATATTGATTGATCTTGGCAAGCTTTGAACAATAGATAGCTACAACTCTTGATTTATGAGCGTTAGCTTTGGTCCTTCCCTACAATAATACAGTAAAAATAGCTGCTGCCATGCTTTAAAATGAGTCTGTGAAAGTGGGGTATGTCACATGTATTTGATGAATACAGTATCATTCAATGATGAAAGATGACTACAATATTAAAAATGGAATGGCTTAATGGAGATATTTTCCACAAGTCTAAGCTGAGAGGTTTTGGCATGTCATGTCAAAAGAGCAGAGCTAAAGGCCATTGTGAACTCAATTTACAACTCTTGATTTATGAGTCAATAGCCAAGTCTTCGCTCGCAGAGCTACAGTAAACCAAGTTGTGTATTAAGCCAGGGGTCATGTTAAGAAGTACTTGAGAACTACTACATCCACTGACTCCACACATGCCCTCTGGGGTTACGACTTAAACTCTTCTCACAGTCAGTGACCTTGTCTCTGCTATCACTCACGCTTTAACTCAGTCTCGTAGTATGAACATCTTGAGATGGTTGAACACTATCCAACTCGCTTGTATGTATTCTTTTGAACTACATTAAAATTACATTTCTGTCAGGATTGTTGGTGTGCTTTAGAAGTCGCTCACAACCAGCAATGAACTATCAAGCCACAGGGAACTGTAACCTCTCAGTCCCAAGGTCCCAACGCGCAATATAATGCACTGAGGAAACTCAGGATGAGGATGGAAGACAGAAGACTTTTTGAGTTTTGTGTTTGATAAAGAGCTAAGGTTAAATAAATCATTTAAATGCCCTTGCTGGACAGATACATGCACACAGACACACAAATACAAACACATTTGCTCCATCCCTTACATCCATAGCAGTGATTAAATGACAATTGTTTTCTGTCAATCCAATAAGCATTTTTATTCTGCACAATCAAGGAACATTTAAACGTACAGCATACAAATAAACATATGGGTGAATATCAAGCTCTTTCCATTTGTTCAGGTAAATTCCATATTCATCCAACAGATGAAAATGTGAGTGTAAATAAATTTGAACAACATAAGACAAGTCACGTCATCGTAATACTGTTTATCTATATTAATAAAACTACCAGGCTGCCATCAATTTATTTACCCTTCATTTAATTTTATTGAGTGGAGACCTGTTTGCACATACCATTTAAATGGGAAACACACTGTGTTATTTTTACATGAATCACTTTCTAATTATCAGTTGTAGAGAGGGCGAAAAAATATTGCTTCTATACAAGATTGCATAATGTATTTGCTCCCTTTTTAAGGGCAAAATCACAAGCTTTTTTTGTCGACAACTTGGACACTATTTCTGTAGCTCTGATCACAGATTATGATAACACCATACTCCATTACAGCAAGAAACACAAGGTCAAACAGTCTTACAGGTTGTAAACAAGCTAGTGCAGCCAGGTTAGCCACCACTTTATTTGGATGAAAAAATTAAAAAGTGTGTTCACTCTATAATTGTCGCTACTGATAATTTATTATTTCCAATATTTCACAAAAGAACTTTGAGTTGCATGACTGACACAAGTGCAGTGGGTTAGCTACCTTTTGCAAAAAATATAATGCACCACCTTCCCTAGGTTTGGGGTATGATAGTATTTTATTATTACATTACATTATGTTATGTCAGAATGGACAGCGCTTCATGTTTAAGCTTACACCCACAGGAGCTGAGTGAAGCCACAATGAGATTATGTATAATTAAGCAGTACTTTTATGGTTATGTGCCTTTCTCTGGCCCCATTACTGAGACACCAAGAACCCATATGCCTGAGTCCAAAATGTCAAATTAGCACACAACAGAAGCAGACAGGGACCCATGCGTGTGACACACCTAAACCAAAACCCATCTACGTATGTGAATGCAGCACACATACACAATAATCATAATCGCTGTAAGTGCCTGCTTGTGACTTTCTCTCCACGTGAGGTTTAAGTCATGTGCCTGGCTCTTCTCATTAAGCTAATTCAAGGCTTTACTCTGTGGCCAGCTTCAAATCCCAAGCATAAGAACACTCTATGGCACAAAGAGGTAATGAGGGGTGAATCTACTTTGTGATGCCACGAAAATGTTTCCCTAGGCCCTGCCAGCATCTTAATAAGGCTAGCCTTTACTCACCTCACACTGCCAGTAAAAGGTGCCAGTAGCCAGCAGCCACCTGTTTATGCCCATAGGTGGCTGTGGATAAGAGGAAGTGTGCCTTCTGCTCTCTCTGGTCGGAAGTCAAGAGCCTCCCATCACACTTAATCGGTCCTGTGGAAAGTTCTCATAAACCCACAAGTAGACTTTTTAGGGACGGCTTAGCGATCAAAAGACAGCCTCATCTTCTATATTTCAATTGTTTTTTTGTGGCACTATTATATCTAACCTTTGATCGCTGCGGGTTAATAACTCCTCTTTCTTCCCTTTCCTTTCTCGTGTTTTCGTTCAGCTCTTCCTTCAGGCAACTCAAATTGAGCCAAGCTTGGCAGTCAGAAAAGCAATTTGTTAAAGGACTGTGGAGTGCTCTTGTCTAATGTTTCATTAAATTATCCCTATTCACCCGCCTCTAGTCTGTAGTAAAGCCTCTTATGGCGGTACTGGGATTTTGAGCAGCGGGGCCGAGGTCAGTTGCAATCTGATATTTCTTTCAGTGGATGGAGAATGTTACCAAGCCACTCCAGCTGGGGCGGTAAGGGTCAAAGCTTTGTTTTTGCCATTATATGTGACACCGTGTCCTTCCTGCAGCACACTAGAGGCTAAAACAGACAATTAGGCAGCTGATAGCAACATGAGCAACACAGCGTGCTTGTCTTTGTTATTTCACACATCAATTTTTTGCTCCACTTAATTATTTTCACGGTTGTGATAAGGTTCCCTGTGTAAAGAAGCTCATTAATTTTTATGTATGTCCACTGTTATGCTCGCACATACTCTCGCACACCCACACATGCACACACACTTGAAATGAGGAGGTCTCTGTGGATCGGAACGACATCAAGTTAGCCCATTCCTATTAAAGTGACACCCTATTGAACACCTAAGATGCAAGTGTGTGTTTCTCAAAGGCATGTCACACAACATGCTGCAGAAGCTAAAGGATAGTAATAACTACCTGCCCTCTTTAAGGTATGGGTTCAAACTACTTTCCCTGAGGGCATCTGGAAATGCTGTAAAGCTGGCATTGCTGACGTGACTGCAGTGTGTCCTTGGGTAGTTTTTGGTGTTTGCTATAATTTGCTTATCAAAAACAGAAAGATGCTTCCATAAGGCCTGAGGCTGGTATCTCCGAGGGCAAAGCCGCATAATGTACCTACAACGTTACGCCTAGATCACATTTAATCTATAATGGATTTCTGCTGCTAACCACCCGTAAGTTTCATGTTAGTCATGTTAAGTGCTGTAATTCAAATGTGCTGGGAGAAAAATGGTACATTTGATACAAATGATACATAAATACCCACTTAACCCATCTTCTCGCCTTCACTCTCGTATTTTGCACCCGCACCCCTCTCTCTATCTTGTTTCCTCATCTCCTTCCTCTCTGTAGGGTTAAGAAGAGGGCTGTCTTGCCTGGGTCCAATGGCAGATTTCCCACCGAAGCTCAAGTCCAAGCCTCGCACACAACCGTTTTGTTTAATCAATAAATAATTTAAACGCATTTGTTGATGATGTGGTCCTTGCTAGTGAATAACCTTTAATAGCTGATTTACAGACAAAATATTCTTTCCACATTCACTTCCTTTAGTATAAACCCCGTGGCACTCTTGTTGCAGTGTGCATGCAACACTGTCACCCTGATTCAGTGCATTTGCAATGACAAACGCAACCGTAATGGATTCTCTCATTTGAAATTAATGAACTTCTATTGGAGAGTAATGCATTCCATGGATTATCTTACATTAGTTTGTGGCCGTTGCGACTTGTTTTCCCTGCATTGTAAGCTATATTTGTTAATTCCTCCAACCTCTTGAGGTATAACATAAACTAAGTCCCACACTCCATGCCTTCTTAGTATGCACACAATGTTTGTTGGCCTCACCAGTGGCAGTTAATTCACTTCCCCAAACACAAAGCAGCTCAAGTGTATGTCAGTGTTACCCTAACCTGCAGGTGAGGTGGCATGTCTCCAAGGATAGTGGCCACTTCTGTCTACTGACTATAAACCCACAACAACAACAATTTCCATTTGAGTTAATTAGGTTGACCGTACGGGTACTGTAAAATACCTCCAGCCAGGATTTGTGGCCCAAAATGTCCGGTATTTGGCTTTTGTTTTCTACAGTTGTCATTCAGCTGAGTTTTTGCATTGCTTTGATCAGTAGGCTACTGGAACAATTACATTTTACTTTTTGGCACACTAGGACGTCTCACAAGCTGCCGGTACTCTTTCCTGCCCTCTCCACTGTGGAGACAGAGTAGGAACAAGATCGGTTTTATCCAAATGTGTGCAAGTTGCTCATCGATGCCACTTTTCATGAATTTCCTTTTTATTTAATGTCATAATATTGTACTAATAGTTACTCCTCCTGGTGGATAGAGCCCATGCGGGGGGGGGTTGATATCCGTGTGAAGCAGAATGCATGACCTGCAAAGCCAGTGTCAAATAAGGGAACTACAAGCTAGAAGCCCAAATATAGGATCTATTAAATAATGTTCAATAACATAGTTGCCTATGGGCGGCCTTTCCCCTCCCTTGGACCGATCCTCATTTTTTCTGAAATCTGATTGGCTCAACGGCGCCGATCGGAGGAGTTTACTTTCCATCTGAGACAAGTTCAATTTTAAAACGTCTTGTCGGGGCTGAACTCAACCCACTGTTGTGTGACAAGCACAACTGAGAAGATATGTCGAAAAGAAAGAGAGAGGAAAAAGAAAGGTGTGGTGCAGAAAAAATAAGAATTTAGAAGAAAAAAATGTCAGCATAGGAGGCAACTAAATGTGTTTTTTGTTTTATTTATTACTGATGTTCTTAACATTCATATGTAGCTACACAGTCACTACAAGCAGGGTCAGGGACCAGCACAGGGGAGCTGAGCCAGGGAGAGCTCTACTCAGAGCTGAAGCAGAGGGATTTTATTTTTATGCACACACACACGCACACGCACACACTGCTCTGTTTAATGGGAATGCATTGTAGTTTTTGATTATATTCAACTATTTTAGCATTCTGACCGTCTTGTATAGTGCAGTGGTGCCTTGCTAATACAAACTTAAGAGGCGGGTGTCACAAAAGTTTCTTGAAGGTCTTTATGAAACTGACTGTGTACAAGTACAACACTATTAAAATAACTGCAAAAATATAAAATGCGAATGTTCTTTCTGCGTGTCACTCTACTAAGCCCCACCCACCATACCCAGGAGCCCTGCAACACCAAAACTTTTGAAGTTGCGAGTTAGAGATATTAAGCTTGATTAAATGACTTTGTTTTGTAACATTGCTGCCCTGGAAACAGCAGTTAGTTATATTTAAAATATTCCATTCCAATCCTGTTTAGATTTTTTTTTTCTTTTGTAAAATGTAACGTCATTCTTGAATATTTGACGATTCACGTGTTTATTGTTGTTGTTGGACAGCAGAGAAGAGCAAAGCTGTAGAGGAAACAGCGTGAGAGCAGAAGAGCAGAGAATAGAAGGAGATCATGTTTTTGGAAGCTGAATAGGCGGCAGCATCAAGTCTGTCAGCCTGTCAGACTTAACACATGATGCTTAATTGAAGGACAACAGCAGGCACCACAATCCCACCTCCTTTTGTCTCTTACTAATCACTGTACAATTACTTAATGCTCTTAAACATCCGCCTTCTCATGTACACAAAAGGAGAGGAAATAACACACACTAGCGTCTGACAGAAAAGTGTCACAACTCCAACTGGTCATTAGTTATGTTTTTTTTTTTGTTTTTTTTACATTCCCTGCTTTGTTTCCCATATCATGTCATGTCTTTGGCATATCCACATTGTAACCAGATTCATTTTAGTCTAGACAACAAAAAAAACCCCCAACATTGTCAAATCTGATCCAAGCCACAAGTCGATGTGGTTTGAAAAGTGATTTTTACCGACGCATCTCGGTCTGGATTCTATGGCCGCTCAAATCGGATTGTCTTTTGCATCACTCGCAACACTACAGACAATGACAATGTCAAATCCAGAATGACAGAAGTGCATCAGAGCGGCTGAGCAGAATCCATGCTGAGCGCTGTCAAGTCACGTTGCAGAACTCCTCCATCGCCGAGTTTGTCTGGTGCGACGGACGAGTTCTGCACAGGCGACTTGACATTTGATCACTTGTAAATAACGAACAGTCTGTCTGAAAGATCTGGTTTGAGGAACACATCTTGGCTGTATTGTCATTTTTTTCCTTTGACAGTTTTCTTTCAAACACTGCCAAAACCAAGTGAGACCCACCCCAGTGAGTGCCCTTTAAAACAGACTCCTTCTGCAGACTGATTCCTTGTATCTTCTGACCTTTTTTCAGCACAGGAGCCATTGCTTATGTATGTGCTTGACAGGCTGGACACTTCCATAGCTGCTTTGCTCTGGGAAATATTTGACAGTATGGAGCCTTATACTCGAGGAAATTGATGCACATCTGCTTGGTGGGCCTCTTAATGTTCTGTCTTATTTCTCAGCCGCTTTATTTATTTTGTCTTGAGAAATAGCTCTCAAGCAGAATACAAATGCTGTTGCCTCCAAGAAAAGAGCCTCACAGAAAAAAATCTCCCCAAACAGTCAAATTATGAGAAGCACAGTCAAGACTCATCAATATCCAACATATCCTAAAGCCCTAAACATCCTCAGAAATACTCATGAGCACCAATATATTCTTGGCTTACAGCTTTTAAAAACCCACTCGACACAATGCTTTCTCCTACTTCTCACCGGGTAAAGTGTTAGATTATTTGGCAAACCATATGTACACCACCATATGTGCACGACATGAACAGCATCAGTGGCAACATTCCCCACAGTCACACTGTTCAGCTTCATCAGACATCCTGGGGCTACGGGAATTTTATTTAATCTATATCGTTCTTGGATTCACTTAAAGTAAATGGTTGATCAATGATTGACTTTTTCCCATTGGAAAGCGCTCGAAAAAGGTTTAAACATCAATACGAGGCACAGGAGAACCATCCCTAATAGACAGAGTTATAGTCAGCATTGGTATGACAATATTACATACCAGTTACTGGCAACTCAGAACATAATTTGATGGCCTAATATAAAATCTTTTTTTCTAGAAATGACCAGTACCCATTATGTCTTTATATTTATATTCATGTCCAGCCACAGCAGGCAGCTGTTTAAAGAAAAACCTCTCATAAACTGACCCTATGCCACCTGCCCAGCACAAAAAAGACAAAGTTAGCAATTTGCTGGTGAGTCATGCTGGAGCATTTAGCAGCTAAAGAACAGCTAAAGAGTTTATGGTAAAGCAGAAAAACTAAAAGGAGCTAAAAGGATCATAAATGAACTTCAACATTCAACCAGTGGACTGAAACGCAACTCCAAATGAATGTAATGTGACAATGTGTCAACATATTTACAGCTTGTTGAGCCGCCCCAAGTGGCCCAAACATTTATTAATTCAGCGCTAACCACCATCCTTATTTCCCAAGTACATATGAAAAACCACATATGTATCCCTTGCAAACAACACAATGCAACATAAAATGCATTAACCAGTGTAATACGTGATGAAAAATGTGGATGAAAACCACAGTTGGCCTCTATTTACAATTTGTCTCCCCAAATGTATCATCCAAACTCATTAGAAATGCTGAGATATTTTTCATTCTGCTTCTGGATATTTTCCAGCCGTGCCGACTCATAGCTGTAGCCTTGACATTTGTGTAGTTCTGCGATTAAATTTGAGGAAAGTTGGCCTTTACTTTTATGTGCCCTTATAAATCTTAAAGTGTATAAAATCTAATGTGCTTAGGTTTCAAATGCATTATAAGAAATCATGGTGTATAATGGCTGTGGCATATCCCCTGTGGTAACAGCTTGAGCTGCTACCTACCGTAGGCAGCTGTGAGGAAAAATGATCCATGTGGGTTTGAGGAGAATAATGGTAAAATATGATATACCATATAGTACTGTGGTTGTTAGCATTTAGACCAGATGTTTAAGTATATAAAGTGACACAGTCCTGAATTAATTTGCTGTGATTCTTCTGAGTTTAAAGAAACCCAGTTCAGATTCTCTTGTTGTCAATTTTATCCCTTTTATCCCACGTGTGTGAGAAACTGGATTATGTACTAAAGCAATTTTCACATATTTCCCAAGAGCACTTATATATGCAGTACATGTCCAACAATATATGTGGAATTGTTTTATTTAGCCTTTCAAAGTTTAGCTTCTCTATAGCGGTTTGTTTACCTTTTAGAATTGATTTAACCAGTCATGGCTTTTGCTGGACTATCATCAAGCTCACTATCTCTTTTAAGCCTTTATGAGCCTAATTACAACCTGAGATCCTCCGCCAAGGTGCGGTTTGTGAATACAGCCTGACAAAGAAGATTGATTAGTTTTCAATGTATCAGTCAAGCCAGATGCCTGAGGAGATCAAGCCTGCTTCTACACTTGCTTCTTTTAAATCACTCTTGAAAACACCTATCCATTATCTGAGCCTGGTTATCCTGTGCAGCGTCAAAAGTCTCGCGCTGAGCGAGAGGCGGGGCATAACATGGACAGGTCAACGTAGACTTCAATTCACACTCAAAGTAAGGCAATTCAGAGTATCCAATTAAGTAAATGTCTTTGTGCCACCCCAATGAAATCATATATTTGGATTGACTTGTTATATTTTACGAATTTTTTAAAGGACTTTTTAATGCTTATATTACCTTGCATATATAGTAATATCTTTCTGTGTTATAACCTCTCGGCGACACAAAAAAATCCAGATAAATATATGTAAATAATGTCATTGTGAATAGTATCAAACTTCTTTCATATTCCCCCCTCACTTATTTTAAACATGAAGAAAAAAACTGTACTGTGCCCAGTCTTACAATATCCTTTGAGTAGAGAAGGTTGTTCAGGACATTGGACAGCGACCTTTACAGTGAAAATGAAGCTGCTGTATGAGAGGCCTTTAGTGTCCAGCAACATCATCTGTCAGCTGTTAAACCTTTAAACCGTTCCTTTCCTGATTCAACTGAGAGTGCCTTTGACTGTCGAATTGGTGGTTGGATGAACAGACCTGATGCTACTTATGAGTCCTAAGGGAGGGCTCCATTGATTTTGTATTGCACTTCCCTGAATTTTTGGCAACTTGCAAGAGAAAATCAAAAAAAGAATAGTCAAAATCAAAACAGCAGAGGCGGAGATATGCTGGCTTTGCATAATATAACTATGGTAAACACCCATACCGTTGAACCTCCCTGCCACCTGTTTTGTAACATACAATACATACAGTATGACGTCTTAAAGTGACCCTTTCACAAACAACTACTTTTAAAAATTTGTAAAGATCCACAGTTTAGTTTTGATTCCCAAACTCTAATGAAGTCATCCCATTGTTTTGGTCTTTCTTTTCTAAATTCATCCACATTAAATGTCAGATTGTATCTCATTAGCTGGGTCTCCACAACACTCAGCTGTCTATCACAGAGGGTGCATAAAGGGTAGACAGTTTACTGTGGCACCTTCAGAAATCTTTCATAGTGATAGCCAGATGGGGCACACCCAAACTTCTAATTTAAGTTCTTAACTACTTTCACATGAACTGTTATGAAAAATATACTTTATACATTACACATGGATTGTGGTCAATTACAGTACCTAATTTAAAATCAGATTCTCTTTTTTTTCTCTCAGTTTCTTTTTTAGGTGTGTGCTAAAAGACAAAAAACAACTCACGTCCAACTATGCAGCTGTATTCTCCATTTCTAAATTGGCATGTTTGCTTGAAGTCAAACTGAAAATAGAAATGACTTTAATAAGAAATCAATATATGTTCGGTGTTTACTGTGACTAATGCATACTTATTTTGTCAAAAATTTGAATTACCGAAGCGCACGTGGCTCAGTCTGTCGAGTACCTGCCCTATGTGCAAGGCTTAGTCCTTACAGCCGCAGACAAGGGTTAGATTCCAGCCCAGTGCCCTTTGCAGCATATTGTTTTTCTCTCCCTCATTTCTAGCTTCTCCCCTATCCTATCCAAATAAAGGCTAAAAATGCCCCCCCAAAAATTCCAAAAAATGAATCAATTTATTTTTGTTTCTTTTTCTGCAGTGAACGTGGATGTTTTGTACGGACTCACTAGGCTGGTGCTGGTAATTGTATTGGTGGAATAATTGTGTGGGTGGGCACTTAAAATACAGTTTCAATAGCCACACAGACAACAACAGCATTTAACCAGTTGAGGGGGCAACACTGTGCCGTTACTCAGTGTTCTTCTTCTTCCTCTGTGCCTTGTGTCTACCTTCATATGCTACACAGTCTCCTAGCTCTCGAATGTCAGTCAAATGCTGCCATGGGAACCATCCACCCAGAGGCTTGAAGAATACACTCTGTTTCCACAAATATGCCCAAAAACTGTTTCATCTCCTTCTGAAAAATGGAAATGTATGCACATGAAATTGCTACAGTTATACTATATTTTCTTACACCAAAAGTCAAATTTCAGTTTGACTTTTTTGAATACTGGTGGTACTGATGGCAGGGTCCCCATAATGTTTCTGTGTTCCATAGGAAGCATGCAGTGAGGAAGCACATGCACTATTTATGACGGAAAAAATGTTCGTAAGGTTACAGAGGGATTGTTTTGGCGAGAAACACTGAATGTAAACAATGAACACTCAACAGAGTACAATTAAATTATTAGCAAGTCTTATTCACAATCACTCAGTAACACTGTTAGCTTACGAGCTCATTTCTTTGTTGCAAAAATAAACAAATCCCTAATCCTGCACAGCCTATTGTGAGACTTTGAATCCTTGACTTGACCTCCACAGTGGAATGAACTGGCAGAAGAAACCCAAAAGCTTTTCTTTTACTCCTCACTTGCATTCCACAAGCATGTGTGATCACTCTTGAATTAAACATACACCAGTGAGCTCTTGCAGAGATCCAACAGGCTACGCCTAGCAGACAAATCCCAGTCCAGAGATGTGTGTTTTCCCTCAAGGCTTAGTTTATTCAACCATAATTCCTTTAACCTCAATTAGACATCTGCTGACTATAAGGAAGCATATAAACGATTCTAAACGAGCCAGATTGTCTGCGATAGTTGAATAAAATGCAAAGTGTATCTGCCCTTGAGGTCTCACATTCACTCTGAAACAATGAAAAATAAAAAGCTGCTCTTATCCACCCGTGGAGTCTATGTGGATACATGGAGCCTTTTCAAGAACAGTTACAGAGACTATTTTTACTGTCCCTTGTACATGAACGATGCAAGCTGAAGCCCTTCTATCTTATTGCCTCTGTAGCCAAACAATAACCAAACCAAACTTTGTTTAAAATTGCAGCTACTTCTAATTGTGAAGTTTTGCAGCAGTTAAGACTGACTGGGCTCGAATTCAATCCCTTTGTCTCCGCTCCAATTCCTCTTTCTTACCCTCCACTAAAGGCCCATAGTGCCTTGAACAGATTTGTATATAGATGCTTTTGTACCTTTATCTCTGAATGTTAAACTGTTGAACTGAACTGAAATTAAACAGTGAACCAAATATTTCCCCACTGTGCCAACAAAAGTAAACATATGAAATATATGAAACAATGTGTGAAACACCAATTTCAGATTTTTATAAAAGTGCTATTGGTAAGCTTTTTCTCATAGATAATGTTCACTTTAAATAGTGAAAAAATAGTGTGAAAAGCTATTAAAACCACACGACACAAGACAACAGTCTTCATTCATGCTAGCGGCTCTACGAGGCTGTACTGCCACACTGGTGAGTTGAGCTAAATGCTGATGTCAGAGGGCTTACAAAGACAACGCTGAACAAACGTGCTGATGTTAAGCAGATATAATGTTTACCATGGTTTCCATCTCAGTTTACAGTGTTATTTTTGGCAAATGTTAACATGCTAACACTCTAACACTCTCACTAATGTTGAGTCTGCGACCTGTTTTTTTTTTAATTAATAAAACCCCATCGCCTGACATTGCTGATTTGCTCAGATTTAGTTGATTTGGTAGTTTGTTCTTGACTTTGTGCTTCTACCATAGGTAAGTTAATGGTTTCTTATTTTGTGCGCAGCCGTGTCCCATGGAAACAATGGGTTAGTTTGGCCTCGGCACAGCTGAGGCTGGTAGGAATGTCATTAATTTTGCAGGTGTAAGTATTGGACAAAATCAATTTTGACCTGAGGTTGGTGCTAGATGAAAAGCCAGATGATGTGAAGGCTATTACAACAGATCCTCAGGGGGACATAAATGTCATGAAAAATCAGGGTATTATGAAAGTCATTAGTATTCATCCTCTGGGGACGATGAAATGTCTGTACAACATTTCATGCCATTCTATTCAATAGCTGTTGAGATTTCTCAGCCTGGCCAAAAGTGGTGGACTGGCCAAACTAATCGAAATTGCCATCCATAGACGCCACACCACTTAGGTAAATGCAGTATGGTTTGAAGGCCATCAGGTGTCCTCAGGCAGAACTCTACATGTATCAAGAAAAGGTCTTGATGAAGACTTAAAAGAGAAAAAGATTGAAAGAAAACATGGAAGGACAAGGTCTACCATAAATGCTAACCTGAAGTTAATACTATACAACTGGCTAATCATATCCCAGATACATGCAGTAAATGTAATATAGCCAAAGGAACGCTATTTGACTGTTTCATTGCCTAAATGTGATGGGCATGGAAAAGTAGGCTGTTATGGAATTTCTTGAAAGAGGTACAGTACATCACACAATCAGACAGCTGGTTTCGGTAAACCTTCTCTTAGAACTTAAAATATCAATTATAAATTTATATCCTTAGGATCTGAACAATAAACAGTGCAAGTGTGCATTAATGGATATGTGTATTTTATGAATGAAGTAAAGAGGATGATCAGTCCTAATTGGATAAGTAGAAATAAGGCATCTTTAGGTTGGTGGATTAAGTATATGGCATCATGTATGGCATTAGGAAAGCAATTTATATTGATGAAAAGATTTCTTTTTCTGATCTTTTCCTGTTTGTAAGCAGTTATTATAATGGTGATTCCGTAAAAATTGTCAACCAAAAGAACCAGTATAAAACTGATATGGTTGTGAAAACTTGATCTACCGGCTATAAACCATTCATACTGATCTGTTGCATATATGATCAGTTAAAATGGAATTCATTTATATCTTACACATGAATATGTGGGAGATATAGAGCGAATAATAGGCCCAGAAAAATGAACTCAAACTCATACAAAGTCCTTCAGCCACAAACGCCTTTGATACTGCAACCTTCGCACATTGCTGAAATATTTTCCAAAATCTGTATGAAAAGAAATGATTGAGGCTTTGTCACAGAGCACAAATGACCACAGCGCTGAGAAGAAAGGAACATATATTAAAAGGAAATGGAATAACTTGAGTCATTTGTATGTCAAGATGAGCATAGAGCAAACACCTGAGGTTCATGTCTAGTGAAAGGCTAACATATGGTATCCTTTCTGGATGCTGATAAAATGTCTAAGCTCTGTTGACCATGATTTTGCTGCAAACACTCTGACAGAGCCAGAGGAGACAAAGCAAGTCAAACTCTCAGACCGAAGCCTGATTCATGCAGAGACAAAAGCCTGCAGTGTGAGTTTGTATGAACACGTGGGTAAGAATGGGAACAGACGTACTTTGTGGCAGTGATTTATACCAATGTACGGTGATAGGAATTTAAGCTAAATATGATCATGGAGTAACCACAATGTCTGTGCAGTCAAATTGTATGACTACAGGGCAGTTACACTAAATTAATCCATTGCGAGACCAAGAACTCAATACTGGAACAAAACCGCCAAACCCACAAGGAAAATGGAAGCCTTTCATTGTGCAGATTTAAAATAGATTGTTAGGGACTGTTTATCTGGTTGATTTACTCAAAGTGATGTAAAAGGACAGAATGGAATATCATCATTAGTATATATACTGTTCGGTACATCGTCTGGCACATTGCTTTAGCAAATATCTATCTATAACCACAACGCTCAATAGGTTTCTGGGAGAAAATATAGTAAATGTGGAACAATTGGTGTCCTCTTTTATCAAGGTACGGTTATATTTATGCAGAATTTACACTTGACAATGTATTTGGATAATTGTCATGTCTTCAAGCTTCAATTCTGTTCTAATCTAGTTCTGGTGAATAGATTGTCTAGGCAATGACAGTCCATTATCATAGGCTGTGACATAAAGAGGTAACGGAAACACCCTTTCCATTCCAGGAAAGGCCATTTTCCACTCATATAAGGGGCATACTTTCACTTTATGGATTCTCCTGGGACAAGGCGACAATAACAGACCACTCTTTGTTTACCAAATTGACAAAGTTGTCATCTTGTTTAACGTCACATCTTTTTCAATAAAACCAGGCAATGCATTGATTTAAGGCAGGCCTAAGGTAAAAAGACATTGCTGTAGCAGTAGAATGGATGCTGTCACCCATCAGTGTCAGTTCAGCCGGGATTTCAGAGGTGGTTGATGCCAATTAGCACAAGAAAAGTAGTTGAATCAGCTTTCCAGCATGGATGTATAAAGGGAACTGCGTGGCTTCATGCACACTAGTGCACAGCAGCTAACGTCTAGTTTAACTCTTTGCTAAATTGAACGGGAATAAAATGACTTCTTCATGTGACTCTTCACACTTTGCAAATTTTATCAGACCAAATGGAACAAATTCTGTAGCAAAACGAGTCATCCCGCAGTGCCTGAAAAACATTTATCCACCATTTTACAGCCGCTTCTTTCACAATAGTAAGTCTATGATAAAAAGCTATTTTGGGGCCAGTGTGCATCACAACGTACCCAAAAGTTGTAATTCTACAGTTTTGCCACTTGGCTGCTTGCTTTCCAGCTGGAAAGGGCTTTGCACACTGTCTGTATTTTTCAAAATTGTAGCACATTCAAAATAAATATAACCCCACATTGTGTAAATGACGTTTAAACGGACCCAGAAACAAGCAAAAATCAAAGACTTGGTGTGGCCTTTACTGTCATCTAGCTACAATAACAGTTCTTGTGTACTCTTGGGCTCATAATGATGTGATACAGATAGCATTATCAAAATGTTTAAATTAAAACAGTAACCTTTTAGCATCCTTGTTTTTGTTATATTCTTAGAACATAAATGGGTAAATGGGTGGGTAAGTGAGGGTAATTGTGGTATTGTCTCAGTATTGAATTAACTTATTAATTATTTGAGTGATTAGTAAATAGTTTTATATTGTATTTATATTTGATTCAATGTTTAGTAAAGTCCTGTAGAAGTACCAAATGCCAACATTGTAAATGCATGAATTTCATACATCGTTTGATCACTCCATCCCTGATTGATTGTCACTATCATACATTTTTAGCAAGGGTCACACACTGTATGTGCGTCAATGCACAAAAGTACACATAAATAAAGGGTTTATGAAGGTTGAGACCAATTTCCATCCTCTCAGAGATATAGGATGTAAGGAGTTTTGTCCATATTCAGCCATCTTGTAGGCTGATACGGTTGAAAGCAGAGAAAGAAAATAACCTTGCAGCAGATTTTTTTTTTTGTAACAAATTTGTTACAAAATTTTCTTTTTGTTTTCTATTTCCAAGATCAAGAGTGAACTTTCACATTCTACAATAAGAGCATGATGTTACCATTCATCGTGCTTTCTGTCTTACATCTGGGAAAAAGATGCCAATATAATACTGTAGCTTACATTTGTGTATGAACACATTGCAGACACTATTTTCAACATTTTAATTGCTATCTCATTCAGCATGTAGGGGAAAGGGCCTGCATTTGTGCAAAGTACAAGCCCTCAGAGCCGAGACAGTCCCACTGACAGAAAACGCTGGGCAGTTAGCTTTATAATGAGTACGTAATGACGGGGCAAAGCAGAAGTGGCTAATTTATGATGCGTGAACTGTGTTCCTGAAGTCAGTATTATTTTTCTTTTAACAATGCCTCCTTGTACAAACAAGCAAGACTTCATGTGATGCAAAGAGTGCTAACATTTTTACAAGCCTGTTTTGGAAAAAGGTTCTTAATATGCCTACAATTGCTGAAACATTGAGCTCCAACAGTCTTGTTTAAGTATGGTATTTTTAGGTCACCTAATTAGACTGGCATATGATAACCCGTTACAATCACATAAATCCATCACTATGTAGATTCTAGCCTGTTTTATAATATAATCATAACCTGGGTTAAGTCAAAAGGTTGTATCTTAACTGAACTGGATCTTTTCTATTCAGATTCAGGCTTCAACCATAAAAGTTGTATGTTTGTAAGCTGACCCTTTTGTTGCGATATCAAGCGCTTTCCAGTCAATCCTGTCAATTCCCAACTTTAGAAAGATCTCCTCACAGATAGTCAAAAACTCTGAGCCAGTGCTCATAAAAGAATAAAATAGCTTTCAAAAAATCAGAGCAGGTTATGAGCCCTGTGTAACGACATGATGTTGACTTGGTACAGCCAAAACAGTGTGCTTCCACCATTGTTTTTGGTGCACATATTCCCAAACCACAGGACTTTCTATTATTAATAACAGCCTACATGCAGACAGCAGAAACTGGTAGTGGATTTCAGTGCCAGGCATGCTGGGAAAAAGACAGATGACACACTGCTGTTGTTTTCAAACAATCTACTGTACGTTATACTGTTGACATGCTTGGTCTCTCTACTGGGGGAGAATGAGTGCTGAGAGACTGTCAGCAGTCTGGTTTATATACTGTTTTTAAGTATAATGCATTTATGTGTATTGAGCTTCAGCTTGACTATCACCTTGACCTTGCCTCCCTTTTTCCTTCCTCAAAACAGAAATACATATTTGTGTTGGAAATCTCTATGACAATGCATCTCCACCTGTCCTTCCCACCAGATGACCCCACCGTCTCTACCAAACCTTTCTAGGTGGAACTCTTGGTCATCCCTGCTAAGTACCCACCATAACATCAAACTAAAAATTGGCTCCTCAACAATCAGTCCATTTGTGACACAACAATAGTGGAACAAGCTACCACATGCCATCAGAGCAGGGGCTTCCCCCCCGACCTCAAGAAGCTCTTGAAAACTCATTTCATCCGAGAACGCTTCCTCATAAACAACCCTAACCCCTAACCTCCAATATGTACTTCCTGTGCTCTTCTTCTATTCCCTTACAATTATCTTGCCTTGACTGCAATGTGTTAACTCCCATTGCTTTCCTTAGGTATTTATCCCGTTGAAGGCACATGCGTTATTATCTCTTACTAGTATTTATTGCTGTTACTTCTAGTATCTATTGTTACTTGTAGGTCTCTTACTTTACTGTTGCTTGTATGTTGTTCCTCAAATGTAAGTCACTTTGGATAAATGTTTCTGCCAAATAAGTAAAGTAGCCATGGTTTTTCTTTGTTTGCACCATTGACTGTCTTAGTCAACAAGATGCAAGTATTGTGTGACTTCATACAGAAAGTGTACATTAAAAAACAGAAGGGTCTCATAAGAGTTTTTAAGGTTTGAGGGCCATTAAGCTCACCAAAAATTAACTCAGACTACAATCTCTGACTCTAAGTTCATTTGATATCTATTGTGAAACTAAAACACAAAAAAAGCACATGGTTTCATGAAATTAAATTATTTTATATATCATATATGTGCTGATAGGAATGGAAAATATACCTATGTAAGCGCTTGTATTTTGTGGTCCTATGACATTATATTGTGGTTGTTACCATAGAAACATGGCTGATGGACCCTAGATATAGGCACTCCAGTTTAGCACACTTTATACTAGCCTTACTTTTAGTGTTTGGACCATATTCGTATTGTTTCCATAGCTTATTTTTCTTCTAGTAGTGAAATCCTGTATGTTTTACCTCTCTGAATATCATTATTTGCTTCTGTCATAACCACATTTTCGCATGGTAAGACTTCAATCTAACCTCATACCTCATATTAAACATTCCATTCTTGATATCGATGAAATATGTGACTTCATTTAAATTGCCTCTTTCATGTGCTGATAACTTATTGGAAAACTCAGCTTTAACAGTTGATAACCACATTTTTGATCCTTTGTAACCTCACTGAAGCCAGGTAACCCAGAGGGAACCAGACTAAATTGCTTTGTTATATAGGTCCCTCATAGTACTGCTGCCAGAAAGTGTACTGAAAAGATTTTCTGCAGCCCAAAGTCTGCTGGAACTTTTTACAGTACACTTCAGTACCTTCTGGATCACAGTATATGTGATTTTTCTTCTTTAAAAAAATCTTGCTGAGCTCGAGAGAGGACTTGTTTTTGCTGTCCTGCCTAAGACACACACACACACACAAATTCATTCAGTTCACTTCTTGACAAGATATTTGAAAATGATCTTTAATCAACCCGATTTGACCCCCAATTACCCCAAATTTTCCAATATGCTGTTATGAAGATTGGGTTTGTTGCATTCTATGTAAAAATACTTAAATAGGTACTCCAGTAATTTATAACAGTTGGGAGGCTAGTGAGAGAAAGAGAAAAGAATGATCAAAATCAAAGCAGCAGATGCAGAGTCACACCCCCCAAGCTCATGGAGCTTACACTTCACATAATGCAAACCAATATTGTCTTTATTTAGACATTCCAGCCTAATAATAGCAATTATCTTCCAAACTCCACACCCCAGTGCACAATACAGGCATTCTGTAATACATTTGCACTCTCAAGTCAAAAATTGAAATAACCTAGATAACACAACAGGGTAATTTTTTCTGACTTTGAAAACCTCCCTCTATTAGACAGTACACACACCCTCATGTGTAAACTTCAAAAAGCAAAATAACGCAAAATTCTGTTTTGTGAATAGAATGTAATGAAACCGGCTCCATTTTTCATTGTATGATTTTTGTTTCAGTGTAGAAAATCAAATGAGTGAAATACTGGACCCTCCAGCTACATGACTGCATGTCACGCAGATTTGAAATTCCTCTCTTGAGATGGAGTAATGAAGTATTCCCAGCTGTCACTGCCTTTCTAAATGTGGAACTGTCAAAAACTTCCAAAACCCAGTTTGGTTGTTGAAGGGCTGCATTTAATCAATCAAACCTCCTGCTGATTCCAGCTGAAATTTGTTTCCAGTTTTCACTCCCTTGTCCAGTCTCCCTGATTGAAAATCAGACACTGTTATAATTCAACCTGTATGAAGACTTGTGTTAAATGGCATCAGTCCAAGGGTGTGCGGCCACCTCTCTCTAACGCCATTCAAAGCTTCTTGAAGACATTTAGAATGTTGATGCGTACGTCTGAGATCTGTATAGACAACCAGCAGAGAGAGGAAGCAATCGAACTCAGGCAAGCACCCAAGTCGGTCAAGCCTTGTTACCCAAGGAAAAAAATAATCAATGTTTTCCCTTCTGAGTGGGCATGCTGCTCCGCACAGTGCTCACACGCTGCAGCAGTCTCCGAAGTAGTGGGGCTAAGCTGACTGACATTTAATGAGTCCAGTTAGCAGGGCTGTGTTTACTTTAGCTGGTAATCAAAAGTGCTGGTACTTTTGCAAGCAGTTAACCTGTTTTTGAAGACTGAATATACTGAATCCATGCCCTCATATATCATTACGACTGCATTTTGAAAATATTCAACATATTCCAACTCATCCTCCCAAGCTGTTAAATATGGCAGCTTGGTCAGTGGCCGTATGTTCCCCTAGAATAATGTGGCATTGAAGTCAGGTGATGTAGCGTAAAGAGAGTTAACCACAGAGCCCTGCACATGCAAAACTGACACTTTAGGGGTGCATAGAGCATCATAGTTGCAAGGCTGTTGACCAAGCTGCCGTATTTGAAGAGTTGGGAATGAGAATGTGTATCAAATTCAGTTGGGCTTTTGCCAATCTACAATTAAATTAAGATGGTAATGATATTACAAATCAGGAATATCTATGTGTCTCAACCAATACACCATAAATAATAGATTACCCTTCCCCTTTTCTAACCTTCCCTTCCCTCCTAAGAAGTGTTAACTGTAAATGTGTGCTTTCATTTAATGCAACAGTGCTCATAGGATGAGAAATGCAAATAGTGTCTGTTTGTAGTGCAGTATTACTAAGAAATGAAATCCATACAACAAAGCACAGTTACAAATAGCTGTTGATGGGATTTGTATCTGACATACAGCGAAGTTGCGTCACTAGGGCTCCCTTAGTGACCTGGCAGTTGTCCAACCTGTACAGTTCGCCTGCATCTTATTTGATGGGGGTGATAAAGGATCTCGATAAAGGATAGGGGGGCGCTGGCCCCAGAGTTATAGCTAAGTTGATGTAGCCAGTCAGAGATTATGCCGATTTTGCTGATTATGCATTTTTATATTAATATTGTCAAGCATAGCCTATCACACCTACCTCGTTTGGTCCGGACTTTCAGACTTTTCAGTTTGGTCTGAACCAAAATTGCAGGTGTGAAAACTCCCACGGACCATGGTCCGGACCAAACAGATGAAATTTGGTCAGATGAAAAAGAGGTAGTCTTGGTCCGTATCAAACTGAACCATGGTTCAGTTCATTTCTGGTGTGAAAGCTTGTTTTCGATGGTTCAGACTTTCAGACTATTTACAGGAAGTTTGGCGGTTGACATGTCAACCAGAAACAAACAAATGCACGGAGAAAAGCATTGAAATAAGGACACAATTATACACATTCCGTGACAGATCATCTTTTCAAACAAACGGCCACTATAGAAGCACACTGCCACATACATCTAATGGTCTCTCCTCAAAAGGAGGTGCAGAAGGATTGCTTGCTGTCTTCTCCTCCTCCGACATTATAATGCTTGCATGACAAGGACGTTTAATTGCAAATTTGAACTAGCCAACAGTATGCCTATACTGGTTTTGTTGCTGATAGTAATGCCATAATAATAATATAGTGGAAAATACACATATGTACATTTTTTATACTTTCATTCTTGTCAAAGATACCACATTAACTGTTTAATAAACAAATGAATGTCAAGTATAGGAAGACGCAGCCCACATAGATGATGACAACAGGACGCAACTGTCATGTAAAGTCTAGTCTAGTTTAGTGCAGTGTGAACACAAACCAAAACCAACCAAATGTATCAAAATGTATCAAAACATGGACTTTGGTTCGGACCTTGGTGCGGACTTTCAGGTGTGAAAGCCCCCTCAGTATTATCATTTTGATTATGTTTTGCTTCACAATATTAAACCTGGGTGAAAGCACCGTTGCAAAGATGAATGATTGATTATTGTCTGTTTTCGATTACGGTCTTCAGTCTTCTTCAACAAGGCTTTTTTATTTGTGCATTTGCCATTGTCATTTAAAGTCAAGACTATGTAACTTTCAAAGGAATAGATAACAAATTCCTCCTCTGACAAATTAAAATTTGGGCTCATTAGCAATAAAAAGCACTGTTATTCATTTTAATACACTCAGGGGTTTTGCCTTACTTGGTCTGGTGTGACCACTAGCTTATGGTGGCTAATGGTGGCTTAAATTACTTCTAATTCTTTCTACTTTTTTATGCTTTTTTCCTGTGATTGGGGCTGGATGATATGGCCAAAATTTCATATCTTTCGATAATGACAATTATCACCATAAGTATCAAATCCTTAATTCTTTTGAAATTAAAGGCTGATTTTTGCTCCGGAGTGAAAGCTGAAGAAATGTGACAACCTGCTCACCATACTGCAGCCTGACAAGAAACCAGGTTAAACTAATATATGTCTCTTAAAGTTTTCATCGTAGGTGCTAACATCTAACATGATGCTCAATGTGGAAGTATTTTTTTCTTTTATCTGCCATTCTTTTGTGCATGCTTAATTATATATTAGGTAGGTTTTGATTTGAGTCAATTAATCTAATCCACTTTGTTTCCAGCTTGAAATAAAAAGACATCCCGTGCCTCCATGAATTAAATGGGTTGAAAACTGTTGAAGCTTTCTGGACAAAGATAATCTTTTTTGTGAATACACTCTTTTGCTGAAATTATGGGTATACTGTACTACTGTATGGTATTTCAGTTGAAATGCACATCCACACAGTGTTCACAAGGATTGTTTTCTTATGCCTAGCAAGTCTACAACTTCAGTATGTCTAGCAAGAAAGTGTTGTTTTACTTTTTCCAGGAATGGGGAATTGTTGAGTAAGGTATAAGCTGAGATCAAGGAGTGCCCCTGTAAACTCCAGGCCCAGCTGGAGAAGCTTAACAACAGCTCTGACAAAATAAATTCCTATTATCACTGCCATTTTTCATCGGCACTGTCCACCTATCAGCTTCCTGAATCATTCTGTGTTTGCTGAGATCTACTAATACAGAGGAGAAATCAAACTTCCAGCATAGTGTGATCCTTAAAGTTTTGCTAGGTTATCATCACACTAATGCATACTAACCCTATTTGACTTGCCCAATGTAGGGCTTTTTTATTTAAGACATTTTGACACATATCAGTAGTAAAAGAGAGTTGTTGTTTGGCCAACTTAGAAACTGTGCTTTATGGAGCTTGAAGTGGCTGTAATCAATATTTTATGACAATTTATCAAATGACAATGTTAAAACTATGTGACAATGAGAAATGGGTATCTCGTGGTGAACAGATAATTATCCCAAGTCTGCAGTTTCCCACAGCTTTATGGAGCTTGATATTAATCCCATAGCTTCCTGCTGAAGCTGAAAACAATGCAATAAGAGCAGTGAAAGTAAACCAAAGCAGTGAAGGTGCATTTATCACTGTTCTCCCGGTGCAAACTGATCTGAAAACTGGTGCACATATTTTGTTTTTGTTTTTAAAAGTTGAGTTTTAAAAGGGTGAATCTTTTATTTTTTTAAACTTCTGCTGATGCACTTTGCACTCATATTGCAGATTGTTTTTTCAGAGCAGAGTTTGCATTACCCACTTTGCAGAGATATGCCCATGGGGATGGTGGGATGGCGCAATGGTTAAGATGCCCGCCTTTGGTGTGAGAGACCTGGGTTCAATCCCCACTGTGTCCCTGAGCAAG
>JAPMOB010217392.1:12280-54391 GCA_029875015.1 Lepomis gibbosus | reverse complement strand
CTATCTATCTATCTATCTATCTATCTATCTATCTATCTATCTATCTATCTATCTATCTATCTATCTATCTATCTATCAAACTTGGTCTTTCAAAAAACAACAACATAAGACAAAAAGAAGGGAAAAATTAGTTTAATAACTTTCCAAAAAAAAGTTTTGTGTTTGAAAACTTAAAAAAGCCTTTGTATATTTCTTGCATGCCCGGAAGGCTGCCGTTACTGAGATACAAAATGAAGAAGGAGCTCCTTAAACCGGAGCGTCCACTGAGCGGCGCCGCAGCCCGCAAATTCCACAGCCAGCCAGCCGATGCTTCCTCCCTGCAACACGCTGCAGGCCAATTCGCTCACTCACTCCGTGTTGGGTTACACTGACAAGGGCCCTGTCTGAACCGCGACTTTTAGAAAGATAATATTACAGGTAGGTGCAAGCCACGGACCGTGTCACTATCGATAGACAAATTAAGCATTGAAAAACAAGACCGTGACCCAGAAATTCTCGCTTTAATCGGGTCACCGTGCTCGTTTTCAGCACTGAGTGATAATGGCACCTCTCACTGTCCTTAGCATTTGAAGTCCCCTTACCCCAACCTGTAGCTTTTCGGGCAGTGAAAATTGTCCAGCTGGACGCCTTGTATTTTCCCCTATTGGTGCCTTTGTGTGTGGTTTGAGCCATGTACACCTGCCTGCTGATAGCTTTCAACGTTTTTTATTTTAAAAAAACTAGCTGAAGGTCAGTTTACCCCCTTTAATGAGCTGCTGTGGGGATTGGTTATAGCAGAGCTATAACCAAGGATGTAGATAAATGTGTACAGCCTTGATTCTCTTGTAACACCAATGTAAGCTAAATGAAAGCATAGGCCATCTAAAGAAACAAGAATGCATTCATTTTCTGCAAATTTAATCACTTTTTTGTTCATATTGGTGGGTGTTTTTCTTATCAGCCTCACTGTGTGGTGGTCACGGTTACCTTTTAAAACACTAAACTGCAGAATTGACCACATTATTCTGACCCTCTTGTTGTCTCTGCCATTCGCTGAAGACTGTACCGATTCAAGTCAAGTGAAAAGCTGCAGTAAAAGAAGGATAAATGTCTTACACTTGCTGGGGCTTTCTTTATGTTGCACATGGGAAACAGCCTGAAAAGTCCATGTAGGCTTGTCAGGTGTTGAAAGAAATGCTGAGATGCAAGCTGAAATTTCTCTGAAATAGGCCGAACAGACAGTCTTTTCCTCCTACAGGGTTTTGTTCAGGGTTCCACTGAGAAAGCCCAATGCAAAGTGGGCCTACAGCCAACTGGGATGGATTCTAGGGTGGAACCTAAACAGATGGGAAATAGTATAAAGGTGAATACAAGGTCAGTCTGAGCTTCAGTGATAAAGCTGTGGGCACTGCTCATAGCATTGTTTTAAAAGTTGACTTAAGAAAACAGATTGTGTGGTCAGAATAAACTCTTAAGACCATATTGGAGCATTTTTTTCCCAGGCTTCTTTTGTCTAGATAGCCACAGGCGGAAGCAGCAGACACCAAATGGTCAAAAAATTGTTATCATTATGTTTGTCTGGAAATCAGTGGAATGGGGGTGTTGATTTCCAGCGGGTGGTGTTTCCTTTGTCCCTTTTTTGTTCTAACCCATATTTTCATGTTTAACAGGCTCACAGCTGATCCGTCTCCCAGTACACAATTGAGACAGAGGAGGTTAAAGCACTCTGAACGCATGGGACCATATTGCAGGTAATTAATATGTCAGCTCAATGACGAACTTTGTCAATACATCTATTGCCACACTTACTTGTAACTGGAGTAGCTCGTGGGATGCTGCAGAGAGCGCAGACTGAGAGTACATTTGTCCATTAGTAAACACTTCATAGTGTGTGTTGTGATTGGGGAGGTAGCGGGGCTCCTCTCTGTCCAGTTGCAGTCATTTTCGCCCGTCACCTCCTCATTGCTGTAAAAACACTTGCTGTGGTTTGGTAGATTAACAGAGAGCCCCCTAATGGAGTAATTACACCGAGCCAAACATCTATTTTTCACCTGTGCTCTGCCATTATTCTCTGTCCCCTATCCACTCCATTGGAAGTCACTTACTCTCCTTACAATGAGTTATCATTGACTGCCATTTAGACGTTCTGGAGCAATTTGTCTTACTGAGGCCACGCGCTGGCCTCATTGCAAAGAACAATCATTCTCCCTCCAATATATAAAACATTCATGGGGAAAAGGAAGAGAAAATGCCCCACAAACAGATAGTAGAGAGTGGCTAATAGATACTATAAAGGTGACAGACAAGGAAAATAATGTAGGAGATTACTGGAGCAGGAACAAGCCTGCACAACCAGTACAAAAGCTTCAGGGACTGTGCCGCTGGAAAAAAAAAACCCTTCACGAGACAAATGTGTTAAATGGGTAGTATGGCAGCTATTGGGGGTGGTAATTGCTGTTGTTGTAAACAAACTATAAGTCTCGATTTAAATTTAAAACCTAAATCTTTATTTTGTTGTTGTAATTTAGTTTTTTTCTTTCATTTATTGTCACATTTAGCACATGCTTAGCCTTGAGATCAGTGGTGTATTGTATTTATTATCGATTTAGTGTAATATTTACTGTAACATTATGGATGCACATCTTTTTGCACTTTTTGGTTGGTTCTTCCTTGACTGTGTGTTTTTTATTGATTAGCATCAAGTCCTTGATTATCCACTCCCCTCAAGCTTTAAATCATCTGCTCCTATGTAGTATGTAAAGAGGAAACCTATTTTATCTTCTGGCCTGTAGGTCACTCTCATTTTACTCAGTTGCAGTTGTGAAAAATGCACCAAACTAATGGGAATAATATAGAGAATATTACATCGATGTTTGAAGGGATAAACACTGTGTGCAAGATTAGACTTCCCTTTTTTTCTTTTTTTAGCCTTTACTATCATCAAAACTGCATAGTTGAGTCTTATACACAATATCTCTTTTACACCATAGTATAGCTTCTGATAGATTATTCAACTATGAATCAGTTGGACTCAGCTTTCCTGAAGGCAGGCATTCATTTGAGGCATTGGCTTGACTGCTGTGCACAGTCCAACACACATTCCATTCAGTTTCACCAGAAAGGGTTAATCACTCTCTTAACTGAGTGTTTTGTTAGATTAGTCTCTCTCACTGCTTAACACAATGACAAATAACCATGATTCTTTTTCTTGCACAGATAATCGGGACAACTTAAACATTTCTTACTAGCACACGTGAAACCATTAATCCTCAGTGATACTGCTGATAAGTGGTGACTTTGGAGTAATGGCCCTGTCACCTTTAAAAAAGAGAGGAAATTTTAACAATTAAAACAAGATGCCCATTATATTTTGTGCATCCCATCTCTTTGTGTCATCAGGAGGCATCTGTCATTGGTAATAGACTAAATAATAGGACAAGTGTTAAGTGAATAATAAGGAAGATGTCCTCTATACAAACAAAAAAAGTTAATTTTGTGTCTAGAATTGCAATGACTAGTTGATTAATGTCAACAGAAAATTCATCTACAACTGTTTTGATAATAATTTCATCATTTTAGGCAAATTTTAAGCAAAATGCCCAACATTTCAATGGTTTCAGCTTCTCAAATATGCAAATTTGCTGCTTTCCCTTGTCTTACCTTAAAGTAAATTGAGTCTCTTTGGGTTTTGAAATGTTGGTCAGACAAAACAAGACACTTCATGGCATTACCTTGGGTTCTAGGAAGTTGTGATCGACAATTTTCACTATTTTCAGACGTTTTATAGACCAAACAATTAAGTAAGAAAATGTTTCGCCATTGAAAATAATTTATCAAATTGCCTTTTAGCCCTATTAAAGTTATCCTGACAAGTTATGTTGTGTCTCCAGCTGGAGATGTTTGGAGGCTACATAGTGAATGAGGCAATCAGAGTAAACATGAACAGGTGCTGCATCCATGTACATACCAAATAATAATGTATCTGATACCACACTTATTAACAGAAATAGAGGAAGGCATAGATTAATTTTTATCCAGACTGTGATGTTATTCTCTTTAACAAAAAATAAATAAAACTATTATACAACTATGCACGTTACACTTCCAAACATGCAGAACAAGTTGCACCACATGCTGCCATTCATTTGTAGTTGTAGACAGTCCTACAGTGTGTATTGTTGTTGTTGTTGCTGCTGCTGTTGTTGTGGTGGTACACCAGTCACACTGTATGACTCACCATGCACCATTTGAATACTCTTAATGTGCACTGGAAACACAGTGATTAAATATAAGCTAACCAGCAGTGCCATGCGGAAATATTCAAAGATCTCACATAGGCTAATTGAAATTCTCTCAATTCCTCTTCTCCATTATACGTTCTATTTGCCATTATGGCTGTCTCCAGCACTAATCAGTTGTTGTTGTAGCTGCCTAGAGGTGTTACACTATAACTGACATGATGATAATAAACATGCATAATTGAGTTTTTGATTTATGATTTTAGATTATTTGCCCATTTTTATAACAACTTCAGGTATCTTGACATTAAGGAAAAACATTTATTAGTCTCACTGTACATTTGGTCAGGTTATATTGTTAGCCTCATCATCAATTTGGTAGTGAAACTTTGAACACAGTTGGATTCTCTTGTTATAATTAGAATAAGATGACAATATGCCTACTTAGTTGCTCGAGGCTGCTCAAGATGGGGAAATCTGTTCAAGTTTGAGCTTGAATCATTTTTGTTCTTGTTTGTTTCATCAAGCAAACTGACTAAAACAGGAAACTCGCTGGGAGTCAGAGTAGAACTAATTAGCCAGTTGAATATTTCCACATAACACTCTGAAAACAGATGGTGAAGAAAAACGTGTTTACCACCTGATTTAATCTTTAGATGCCATTAGTTTAAAATAGAATTTAAAAAGGTATTATCCAAACCTTTTAGCTAAAATTGACATCAGCTATAGGCTTCACCCAGCATCTTTCTGTGTCTTTCTTGTTTTAGAATAAAGTTGTGTTGCTACTGCTTACTTGATGTAGAAATGTTGCTTTAAGATTAGTATCATCACCCATCAGTGCATAGAGCCATCGGGCTCCATCCTTAGCTTTGAAAATCTACCTTAAATTGTCAAGGATGTTGGTCCTTGCTTGGAACTCTTGAGAGTTCTAATAAAATAGTTGTTTCATTCTACTTAGCTTCCTTCTATACTATTATTTTATCTGTTATTGAACATATAATGTCTGATTGTACATGCAAAGCTCACCGTTCTTTGGCAGCAACACAGTCCCAGGCACTTGATACTTAGTATTTCTATGGCCGTAGCTCTGTTTTGATCAAAGGGGTTCAGGGGCCTAAGTTTCAAATCCCCCAAAGCCCATTTTGGCTACTCTTTGTTTAGCCCATTGGCATTCTGACCCCATGCTTCTCAGACTTTGAACTCAAAGCTTGGAAAGCCGTATCGCTTCTTTAAACACATTATCAGTGTGCTAGGTTTTAAGAATATCACTAATCATCTTAAGGGTTTAGTGCAGTGTGGCAGTATCGTTCCAAGCCTCGGGGCCCATTTACTGGCATGGGCACTGTAAGAAATTTCCTGTGAAATATATGATAACTTAAGGACAGCAAGTGTTTTGTAAGTTTATGCATTTCATTTTAGAGAAGATTAAATATCTGCTTCACTGTAAAATTTAAATATTTTATGGAATTGTTTAAGTTTAAACATAAACTTTGGTGTCATCTCAGAGAGTGGTGTTTCCAATATGACCTGGGGTGTAGCATGACTGCTTGTAGCATCTTCATTGTATCTTAGTACAGGTTCCTCAGGATTTATTTACTTTTATTTGACTTAGTTAGCTCTGAAAATGTATTTTTTTCATCTTACACATCAGAGAACTTGGCTTGAAATTGAATGTTAATTGTTAATGCTACAGTTGACTAAATAATTAATGTGAGACATTGGTATCGACTACATACATTTTGAAAGGGTGATATTGCACAAAGTGGAAATATGAAGGGATCCAACCTGCTTTGTGGTAAGTGGTGCAATATCAATGCTTACCAACACTTTAAACTATGTTAATCAGTCAAGCTGATTGATTTATTTTTTTATTTTTACAGATCTAAGTCTTAGACCTAAGTTTTCTAAATTTATAGTTCACATTTTGTGTCAATAGACACAATAGATTATTGTTTTTGTCTCAGTACTAATAATTGTTGCCGCACTGTTTTTTTGCCGCACAACACATAGCAGTGGTATAAAATGTGAAAAAGACACACGAACATAAATGTTACATATAAATACAAAGTTTGAAATGACTTGTAAGTGCAGTCTGAATTCTATCGTATGTTTTATTGATGTATATGGATAATCATGTTCTTTGTGCAAAGCCAATTGACTTGTGAATGTTTCTTTAGTTGGTAAAAACACTAACTAATCAGGTAGGTTTCTGAACACAGAGAGCACTTTCTGAATGAACAATTGTCCATATGTCAGATGCATCTGCTTCATACAATTGAACACTATGTGGAACTATCTGCCGTGCAACTACAGCTGCAATGATGAATCAATTTGTGGTCAACTATTAAATTAATCGGCAACTATTTTAATAATCAATTAATTGGTTTGAGTATTTATTTAAGGAAAAAAGTCAAATTCTGTGATTCTTAAATGTGAATGTTTTCAGGTTTCTTTGCTCCTCTATGATAGTAAACTGAATATCTTTTGGTTATGGACAAAACAAGACATAGGAGGACGTCACCTTGGGCTTTGGGAAACCATTATCTGACATTTAATAGACCAAACAACTAATCAATTAATCAAATACATAATCTACAGATTAATCGACAGTCAAAATAATTGTTAGTTGCAGCCCTACGTGCAACACAAAATAGTTGTTGATAATACTGATGAATAAGTATTTTAAACTTACAGCATTCTAGATTAAATGTCTTGAACACATGTGACCATCTTTTTGTGCACTGTCTTGAAAAGGTGTGTGCGTACATATGATTGCGTGCAAGTCTGTTTGTGCCCCTTAGCTCCTCTCACACATCTTCAATTTCATAGCTCCTGTGCTAAAAATTTAGCACTTTAATCACATTGTCTTCATCTGGAAATATTTCAGCTGCATTTCTTCCACTCTAAAGGGAGGTGGAGATAAAGAAGAAGGTAAAGACACACCCTGTTGTGTGAATCCTAGAGAAGGCCTTGAACCCTGCCATTCATCCCTTTCACTTCATCAGCTGAGTCTAATTGCCAGAGAGGACAGGATACCCAGGGCCCAATTGTTCCTTATCCTCTTTGGAGCCTCTGAGGCATGAAAAGCGAAAGGCCTGCTTTTGATCTTTTTTTTGTTAGTTTTTTTCTCCTTTTTTCCTGTCATCCCCAACTATCCTTTTCCTTAGAGTGAGACACTCCTTTCACACTGTTCCCCCTTCTCCAACCACGCAAAAATAATTATCAAGCTCTGCTTCATCAAATAATGGTAGATATTGAAGGTCATGATGGGGAGGGCCAGAGGTCTGCAGGGGTGGCCCTAGGATGTGGTGGGGCTCCCAACTCATCTTAGAGGCATGCTCCTTAGCTGTGGCTACCTTTATGTACCTTGACCCCGGTTTTCATTTGTCTGTCCTAATGAGACCCTTTCATGCAGCCAGTGCAATAGAGGTCTTGCAATGGCAGGGTTGGGAGGCCAAAGTACAATGAGACACAGGGCTTTGCTCAGACAAGGCTGCATCTGTGCTATCTTATTAAGCCTTGGAAAAGAGCTCATGCGTCTCAACGTCCCATAGGCACTGAGAGCAGATCTATTGACACCTACTTGTCCTTTACGGTCAACACCTTTCTGTGAGGAGGCAGGCACACCCAAGTTCTTGTTAGAAGTAATTCTTGGTAGAGTATTTAGCGAGGCACAAGTGCTTAACTCGGTTTGGGTGGCCGTGCGGTCTAAGGATAAAGAATGCAGTTTTGTAATGATGAAACATTCCTTGAAACTAAAGAAATGACGAGGGATGTCAAAGACCACTTTGTCAAAAGCAAACAGTCCTCATATTTAAAGAACACAGGGCACTAAAGTCTTTCTTAATGCTTACTTCCAAAAGATATTTTTTATAGGTTCAAAAGCATGCTTTAGGTTATTGTTGATCATCTCTTTTAGAAATTATTTATTTAGGACAGGGTTTTGTTGTTGTTATGATGCATAACAACAACATTATGATCTTTATGATGTCATTATGATCCTCGCCATTATCCATGCCTAGAAATGTATCTGTATGAAAGAGCAAAATGCTAGTTTAAATCCCTGCTAATTTAAAGAAAAAAAGATCTCTGCATAAGAAACAAGACTTAAGATAGCCAACCTAGTCACCTATCTAGCTTACTAACAAAAGGGACAGCAGGATATGCTATAAGTAGAGCAAAATGACAAACAAAAACACAAGTAGGCAAACAAAAACCTTTAAGCAATCATGTTAAGCACGCCTAACATCTGAGCACTGTGCGAGAACAAAGCAGAGCTCCTGTCAGTGCATCGATCCACTCCTGAAGGCACACACATCCATAGCTCTCTGATTGCTCTCTGCCTCTCGCGCCTATCTCCCCCGCACCTCTAACTCTCTCTGCTCTGGCTCCTTTCCGTGAATGTCCTTATCGATCTGGCCTACTTCGTTGGAGTTAACTCACTGATAAAACCTGACCAAGGGCTTCCAATGCCTGAAAGAGTTTGGAGAGCTGAAGAGAAGGCAAGATGATAAGAAAAAAACCCGCTAAATTCATTTCAGTGTTTTGTCATATCATTAAGTTAGTCAACTGTTAAGTTTATGAAAAGTGTAGATACTAGTTTTGACATTTGTCTGGCCGTGTAATGAGGTTTTTACTGCCGTCAAACTATCTTGTCTCAGTTGCTCAAATAAAATACTAACCCTTATCTGATGTGAATCACTGTAGCCTTTAGCTTTAAAGTTCTTAAGCAGCTAATAACATGCTGATTTGGACTCTTGAACAACCAACTAGACTGGTTAAAAATATTGAACTTTGAACTTAAAGAAATAAATAATTAAATTTAATAAAATTACATGTTTTAAGTTGTATTTAAAACCATACACTAATTTAGAAATGTTGATCAAATGGACTGTGTGTATATTACTTAGATTTTTAAGGACACATCTAGTTGTGATCTCCCGTCCAGTGCTCAAATCCATTGACTGTATACTTTTACACTGTAGTTAAGACTTGAATTGTCTAAGTTTTGTGTTACTCATTTGGACATATATATTTTAGTAGAGCTTTGAAAAGCATTTTTACTTGTAAGTTGTCTTGTAAAATTATGAGTATATTAAGCAATATGGGGATGGCAGTGATGTGTAAAGTAGCCTTGGTAATCCATACATGTTTAATTTGCAGTTACATTAGAGTTATTTCTATCTACAGTGTTTGCAATATCAAACTAGTGGAATACTGTGAGTCTAGTTTCTCCCAAACGGTTAAAATACCAGTTGCATTTGAATTAATGATTGTCATTGTGATCAGTGTTTTCTTCTGCTAGAAGTTGTCTGTGATAACAGTGAGTGGAAATAAGAAAAAACTTTAGTTAAGTAGTAAAGAATAGCAACTATTGTAAAATCATTGTTGTGCAGTGTATTGTAGATCTCACACTATCCACAGTTACTTGTGATATTTTTCTAGAAAGCACACACAAAGATATCAAAAATCAGTGTTTCTTAAAAAAAAGTGACTCATGTTTTGTGTGTCAGTACGTGCAATCGTGTCTCCAGAGTGTGATTACATTGTATGTCAGTTTGTGTATATTTTTGCAAGTGTGTTGTGCTGTCATGTTTGTAACATTCCATGTGGGAGGGTCTGTTGATAAGTAAGCCATCTGTAGTGTTCTGTCGAACGACATGTTGTAAAGCGAGATTTGGGAGTGTGGAGAGACTTGACTTGACAAATCTTGGCACATAATGAGACAGAAGGGAGTAAAGGCAGAAGTCTGTCCAGAGATAAACAATTAGATTTGTCCCTGAGGTAAAGGCCAGGCAATGCAAGGACTCTCAGACTAACAAAATCAATATGGCTTCCAGTAAGAACACTCAGGGGGTAGAGTGATGAAGAGGTTATCATTCATTTCTCAGATTAGGACACACATACACAATGAGGAACAGTAACGCTTTAGAAATCGATATGATCGTTGTCAGTGTATACATTTAAAAGTATGCATCTGATACTCAACTATCTGTCAAACGTCATTGGTCTAATGAGACTTGATAACATAGATCAACAGGGATACTGAACTGAGCCTGTCAAGCCAGTTTTCTCTAACACCCAATTGTGAGAGAATCTTAAAGGAGACTGCATTTGGGAATGATACTTTCACACCCCCAGATAAAACCATAATGGAGCATGAGCCGTAGACAGAGTGGACAATCCCTTTGCGTTGCATCCCCTCTTAGGTCCTGCCCAGACTTGAAGGTCTAATCTAACATCTCACCACTGTTCCCAGCAGGCCTCACAAGGGTAGCACTGCCAGGGCAAGGAGGGTTGGACTGTTTTTGGGGGATGGTGGGTGGGATGCCCTGCGTTGTGCTTGCACTGGCTTTAAAGAAGACAACAAAAAGAGAGAGAGCGGGTGAATGGTTTTGGGGTGCGAGTGGGGGCGATCACAACTTGTGCAACTGCTGTTAGGCAGGGAAGTCTCCTCAGAGACGCTGAGTCGCTGACCATAAAGGTGTGAGTCTGAGCCGTGGCCAGCCTGTCGCTTCATCTCCATGGAGACAGCGACACGGCAGCCCAGTGGGCTTGTCTCTGCAGTGGCCCCGAGCAGCAAGAGCACTTGGGGATGTGGCCTGGCCATCACCTAGGCTCCATGGGACGAGGAGGCACTGCTCTGATGACCTTCAGCAACCTGCCAGTCTGTCATCTTGGCTTGGGGAATAACAAGAAAAGTCTCAGCTAGGGATTTGTGTAGAGACATTGTTTACTGGGCCATTGTATCTTCAGAGTAGTCTCTTTGTTCCAGTGGGAACTATAGAGAAGGACGTACTTTTCACAACATTACTTCACTTGATATTCTAAAATTTCCTTTGTCTGTATTACCCTTTCATGTTTAGACAATGCAGGGGATTTTAGACTATACTGTACTTTTGTACTTTGTTATTTTCTGATTGGTTAGGCAAATAAAAACATCTGGCTGCGGTGGTAAAGGGTAAAAATAAATTAACATAATTCGATTGCAATATTATCATACTTATGCTTGTACTTAAGATTCATTCTTTTCTCACCAAGTGACAATACAATGAAATCACTGTTTGGACATGCTCCGACTCACTACTTTAGTCTGCAACATTTTTATTGTAAAAGAAATGTTTTGAATTTCAAACTTCTCATCAAGAAATGCTAAAAAAAATACTAAGTCAAAACATCTCAAATGTAGAAAAACAAATTGCTTTTTCCTGGTGGACACTACATGGCTGCAACTAATGATTTGATCTGTTGGTTAATCTTTGGTCTATGAAATGTCACAAAATTCTGAAAAATGCAAGTTGATATCTTTAAGTTCTTGTTTTAGCCAACCAACAGCTCTAACCCAATAATATTAAAATGAAATAAATGAGGGAAAAGAAGAAGATCCTCAAAACAGAAAAGCCATAATTTGGTAATGTTTGGGATTTTTACTTAGAAAATGACAGTTATCTCATAACAGTTGCATAATAATTTTCCATTGTGATCAACAAATTGACTAATGGTTTCAGGTCTAGTGGACACCATCAACTCACAGTGCTAACCACATTAGGTGTAGGCTACTTTTAAATAACTTTGTTGCATGTCTTAAAAATACAGACAAAAAAAATAATGTTTTAATCACAGAAATATGTGCATTGTTAAGCACTGTATATCATATTGTACTTATAAAACTCCTTTTGGATCTCAGTTACAGTAGAATATCAAAGGCTTTCAAGAAAATGGATATTAAGTAAAACAAACATTAGAAAAACAAAATTCATTACAAAGAAAGGTGCTGTCTTCTTATGTTTCAGAAGTGAGGACACCACAGTAGTAAAAAATGAATCATGATTACATACATAATCAGGAACATCATAGTAATTCCTATATAATGGTCTAGACTATTGTTGGTATCACTGTGATAAATTATTGCCAAATGGGATCTCAAATCTTCTGCATTCGGGTGTAAAGCAGCGCCATCCAAACCATTCCCTGGAGACACTTGTGTTGCATTATCTGACAAACCAATACAGGAGATTCGGTGGAAAAATCTGTGCTTTCTTCCTTTCAGCCAAAAAGAAAGAGGATTTTGAATGGAGTGGTGATTCTTTATGCAGAGCTGAGACGCGACACCTTCCAGACGGTGAGAGATGGCAAGCCCTAATAATACAGAGCTGTACAATGGTTCTGACAGGCGAGCAATAAAGCAATCAGGGTCCCAGGCATTCCAAATCTCTTTACCGCCCACCCTCTAACAGACTGAGAGATGGGCGGCTGACCTGGGAGCTGTCAATCATGGGGGATACCTGCTGGAGCCTGATCAGGGAGAGCTGAGGGCACCAGTCCATCAGATCTGTTTTCACACTCCAGACACTAACATTGCAAGCATAACCACAGACACAAAAAACCCCACCGCCTCGCTCTTAATTAGGAGATGTGTGTGTTGTTTGGGGGGGGGGTTGGACTTGTTTGGTTTAAATGGGTATGGGAGTGTCTTAGATATAGGGGGATAGTAAGTGGAATCCCAGTGAGACAGAGAATAACCTTTTCCCTTGATTTAGGAATCAGCATTGATCTGTCACGCTGTTTTGTACAAGCAAGAGCTCTTTCAGCATTGCTTCTCAGTGTGTGTTGGTCCTCAGTGTGTGTATATGCGATAAGTGTGTGTGTGATGGATAGTGGGTTGGGAGAAGGGGGGAATGAGGCTTGTTCATTAGCTGTCTGTAGCCCATTCCAGCAAATAGATCACCATAATACTGTGGTTAGTTAATGGCTTTCTGGTGTTTCCTCTAGAGTCTTCCTGTCTGAGGGCTGACTGCTAAAAACTCCTCCACTGTTTTCTCCTCCGTTTTCCAAGTGGGGAGTCTTGTGTTCTGCTGCCTAACTCAGACAATTGGCTTCAGCCAGCGGCCAAGTCTGTGAGCAGTCTGGCCGCATGGACTCACATTAGAGAACTAACAGCAACATCACAAAAACATGCTGATCTGACATTCTGTCTCACTGATGCTTGAATTCATATTGGTTCTCTACAGTTAAAACCCAGTCTGTGACAGGGATTGTCCTCAATAAAAATTTAAGCGTTAAATGTTTGTGTTACCTCCGTCATATTCTAGACATTTTTATTAAATGTAACATTCTGAATGTTTAGGTAAATTCAAGATACATTAACTTTAACAAAAATAGACTATGATGAAATAAATTTTATCCAACTAGGTGATCAAATTATTTGTCTTCGCTAAGATATCACACAAATGCAATAAAAATTACTTATTACATGAAACGCATTAGACATCATTACAAAATGGTTTCTAAAGTAAAGAGTTAAGAGATATCGGGATATTGTTCAAAATTCCATCCAACACTGTGGTCCAGAGCATATATGTCAACAACTATATGCCATAGAATTTAGTATAGATATTAATAAATCAGTAAATTCTGTGACATTGCCTGATTATATTGTGATATTTTTGGACGTATCAGTCCCCAGAGGAGGAACCTCTTCCATTTTGGCTATAGTCTAGTACCAATTTTAGGTTGAAGAAGGTCAGCAGCACACTTAAAAAAGGAGACTTATAGCAGGATGTTTACAATAAAACTCCTGGAGGTATACTCAGCAATGAACAAGATTGTTATGATGTGTGTCACTATGTTTGGTTTGTTTACGATTTGCAAATTCGGAGTTTGTCAAGGAAGATAATCCAGTGTTGACGAGGGATGATCCGATCCTTATCTGCCCCCTAGTGGATTCACATTTAATCCACCAGTTACTCGCAAAGTATGCTGGCAAGTATTTGAACAATGCTGTTTGCGACGCCAACCCCTGTCTATGCCTACGCATTGTTAAAAAGCAAGTATGTCAGGGACTTTAAGGGGATTTTAATGACTCTATAGTTTTTCTGGTTCATGCTAGCTCTATTATATTTTACATTAAATCCACTACCAGCACACGATGTGAAAGGGTTGCTAGTACTGCCAAACCCGCTGAGGATCATTACCTAATTCTGCTGCTCCTTGTATTATTAGGCATTTTAGTTAATTATCTGTTTTTTCTCTTTTTAAGGTTGCCTTGCATCTCCAACTCTCCCATTAAACCATAATCACCTATTGCAAACGGGTTTAGATAAGGCAACTGCACACCCCCTGTCCAAGTGAAACATCATAGAATCAAAGTAAACAAATGGCTGGTTAAGTCAAGCATCTAGCAAGCTAAATAAAGAGATATTTTATTTTTTCTCTGTGCCAAATCAGGCCTACATTGAGTCACAGCCATCAGGTGGCCAAAATGAGGACTGTGATGCCAATGTTGCTCTATTTGTGCTGAATCAGTAACATCAGTATTGACTTAATTCTACACTGAAATGCAGTGTTTCTTTCTGGTTGAAGGTTTCAAGCCTATTTTCAAGGTATTTTCTTTGTGAGACTCAAGGGTCTAAGGATAGAAGGTCTTGAATGCTGTATATATTTTAAAGCCCCTTGAAATGGCAAATTTGTGATTTGTAATATTTGGCTATAAAGTACTTGACTTGACAGCACCTCTGGCTGACTGTTGGCTGTTGGCAGTTTTTTAGCTTTATTCAGAAGTATAAGGACAAACACAGAGGACTCGCTACAGTAACCCTCTATTGAGATACCTCCTGGTGAATACCAAATCTCAAACTAACGTTACCACATACACACAACGAGTCACTTCAAATGTGTATCCAGTTGGTGAATGTCAAGAATGAAACTAACTTCAACTTTGTGCTTGGACTGGCAGCATTGCTTGTGCTGTTCCTTATATACAGTAAGTTATTACTAATGCATCCCTCAGTAATTGTGACTTATTGAGCAGTCTGCCTCAAATATTTCCCAAATGGGTGTTTTTTCTCGACATAGCGTAATGCTATGGTGAGGTTTACAGGAAACGTGTCTAAACTTGATCACTCAGTTGCTGTCATCTGATGGAATCTCATTTTGTGATCAATTTCCTAACTGAGGGTTTGAACAAGAACCTTAATCATTAATTGGTCTTAGCTGTGTGAAATACTGCATCTTCCCAGAAAAGGGTCTATCTCTAGGAGAACAATCCACGTGTTACTGTAGGCTTGGGACAAATGTTTAAAAATCTCAGATCCTGTTCAGATTGCATTGACATTTTAGAAATAATCAGTGAACCAACGTAACTTCCATCGGCTAAGGCATTTTTAAATTCATAAATGTACATCACTACTCATTAAATCTGAGTCCATAAAAATGTTCTCGTCAAAGTTATGAACATCACAACAGTGGTCAGCTTTGCTAGTTGGTAACAATTTTCAGGCTAAAGCATTTTAGTAAATTTTAAGCACTTGTCTGCCAAATTTGTTTAAAAAGCATTTATGTAGTATTGTTGTATTTTTTACATTTGACTGTTACACGTTTAGATCCAAACATTCAGCATCTGAAGAATCAGAGTCACCACATCCCTACATGTTTTTAAATAATTTATCTTCAGCAACTGGTCAAATTCAGAAAACATAAGCATACTGTGTCACTTATGGATGGCTTCTGTGTAAATATGTTATCAGAGCAGCATACCATTTCTAAAAGTTTGTTAAAATATTTGTCAGTCACAGAATTTATTTGACTCCCCCTGTTTTTTATTGACTTGAATTTTGTAATATACTAACATTAAGTAATAAGTTAAAAGTACAATCCGTAATCAAAATATAAACAAAAGTCTCTCCCTACCTGTAATCAAAAGACAACATTTTATCCTGCTGTGACTGCCAAGCTAATGAGTAACTACATTTTTGTTAAGATTGTAAAGTATTCTGTTATTAAATAAGGGCGAGGCGACGCCTGTTGACTGTTTTTAAAATTAGATCCCTGAAATCTTAAAGTCTTGGCCCCTTTATACAAGCTTATGGGATAGCTGTTTAATGTGCGGAAAAGTAAACAGTCAATGATAGAAGATGAAAGGAGTGTATGTTTTAGGGTGGATTTTTATCTCAACCATATTTGACAATGAATGATGAGTTTTGCAGAAGTCTTTACTTAAACTATCCCTCACTGGTGCTTTGTAGATATCCCCTCCACCCACCCCCTGCTTCTGGGAAACTGTAGCCCAAAGTCTCCATTCCAGAGAAACGCTTGTCATGTTCCTTCCAGATCTCTGATGTCATCCTTTACTGAGAACATGTATGTGATCTTCTGCAGCTGGAAGAGCGGCCCATGTGGATTTTACATCACCCTTTGTTATTTTTGGGTCAGTGGGAAGCAGGGTTTACTGGACTATTCACAATCTGACATCACACTAAAGTCTGGTTGAGGCTGTATTTTTCTTTCCATGCTCTGGCCCACCGACTAACAATAGCCTTAAAACACATCATGGCTTTTAAATGTTTATAGATCACTGTTTGACTAAACTCAGATGACTGCATGTGATGTTTTAACCTGAAGTCAAAACTTTTGGTTTGATTTACTTGATTTGGTTTGATTTACTTTGATTAACGTATATGGTTTACTTTGATTAACGTAAATGTTTTTTTCACATAAACACTAGGGCTGTCCCCGACTAAGGATTGTCGAATCAAAATTGTCAAGTCTTGCCTTTAGTCGACAGATAGTCGAATCATGTGTCAATGGCGGCGGGGGTTATACAGGGTAGCTCCACTTTAATCATGAAAAGCTGCAGACCCTCAGTCTCTGTTCACTACTCACTGTAACATACACTGTACATTTTGTACTTAATTGAGGCTATTGACCGTTTCTCTCTAAACTATCTTGTGCAGCACCGCCACATGCATGCCGTTGTTGGCATGCATGTCGTGGGTCTATTCCATGCAGGCATAACTGTTAACAATGATATAATATTCTTTGTGTGGTTCATCAATGGTGATTAAATGGTGATTCACGGAATGTCCCGTGAAGTGCCCACAACTCGGCACAACACCCGCACAGCTGATGTTCTCTTTTTTTTCTCGTCCCCTTTTTCTCGAAGCTCACCGACGCCCCCTACCTTAAGGGTTAGGGTTAAAATTTTGGATTTATTCAGTCTCTTTAATAAAAAGATTTATTAAAAGTTTCTTTCTTTTCATATTTTATTTACAGCATTATATCTTGAAATTGGTACCATAATAGGCTGCATATTAACTTATTGGGAGAAAAACAGTAGTTATGTCTCTGCACGTCTAAATTTTACTTCATTTCAGATCATGCACAAACCTGGCACTTTGCACATATTTGTTGTTAATTGTTAATCATTGTTGTTCTTTATTTTTATATTTTGTCAGTTTATATATTTATATTTATGTACACAATATTCTCTTCTGTTACAATATGTCAACACGAACCAAAGTAATGCACACGTAAATATGTCACATTGTTTTTTTCTCTGCAATAGTTTTAACATTTTTGTCTATTATTTTATAATTCTTATATAACTTACATTTTTTATTACTTATTTATATATTTCTACATTTATTTATGTCTACTGTATATTTGTCTACGCGTAGCAGCTTATCACCAAAGCAAATTCCATTTATTTGTAAAACACAACTTGGCAACAAAGCTCCTTCTGATTCTGATTCTGATTCTATGTAAAATGAGATGTTGAGCTCCCCCACATAGCCAAAATGGTATGAACCTACTTTCATAATGCCACTGCGAAGATCGGACCACCCAGCGGGGCGCTGAATCTTCAACTATTCGAAGTTAGCCCAAATAAACACAATGATTAGTACTTTAATTGCTATGTAATTTTGCAAAAATTTAAATGGTTTTCATAGTTTACGTGCATACTCGTAATTCACAACAATAACTTTGGCATCTACACACAACCTTACATCTGACATGATGTATGTGAGCCATGGTGATCCCTGTGGAATCATGCTGCTTTTCCAAGTGGGGATATTATAAATGTTTAGAAATAGAGCTACACAATACAGCAAAAATTCCATTATTTTAACAGATATGATTTGCAATATGATTCATGGTTAGTGGGAACAATCATTTTGCATCACAATTTTCATTTTTTGAAGAAACAAATCTCTTTAAAATCTTGATGATGTGACATATGTTGGCATCTGTCAGCTGGGGCATCTCTGCAGCACTACAGAGCTTCATTATAATCCTGTTTTGTCACACATTTACCTTAATCAAAAAATTGCAGCTTCTTGCACTTGGCCATATTGTGATTTTTTTGTGCATCCCTATTGAGAAACCTTGATATAGAACGGACAAGAAAGTAGAAGCTCTAATCATACTGGCCACCATCTTGGTAAGTCTGTGTGGAAGTTTTGTTCATTTTCCCATTTCTCAACTTCAGCGTGAACACACAGCAAAACAAACAAACCTGAAAGCCTTCCCCAAACAACTTCTCCCCTTTTATTGGCAGCTGATACATGAACAAGAGGTTGTCTTGGCTAGAAAAAAGCAACTGCTGAGGCGTTGCTGGACCTCCGGACCTTTGTGACCAATGGCGTGTCATCCCTCACTTTGTCATGTTTAACTAAAACCAATCCCCATTTAAAGCAGCATCCATCAGTGTTAGTTGAGAACAATGACAGATTGCCTTTCTGCAGCACTCAAAGCATCTGGATCCTTTCTCTACTCCCCCTCTTTTATTTATGGTAAACAGCATGAATAACAGCTGGGCAATGGGAATTTACAAGTTAATCAATTGTTTGTTAGGAGCCACAGCGATGCTCCACCCATCTGCAAGTTAATGTTCATTTACCATGCAAATCTTTCCATAGAAAACAGTATGTCTGTTGATTTATTCTTGAGAGATCATTTAGCATTAAGAAATGTTTAATATAGAAAATGTAATGTTTAGTTTAATGTGTAAGGAGTAAAATATTCAACGTTACTGAATTCAGCTGGTTTTAATAAACTGTACACATCGTGCCAAAACGAGCACAAAACTGTCAGAGCAGTGACACTTTGCGTCACCTTACACTCTTTCTTCTTCAAGGGGGATGTCCTGTAAGTCATATTAAGTTTCACACACTGATGGTGTATCTCGGTAAGCACTGTTTATCCTGGACACTGTGTTTCCTGTTAAAGTTTAAAGCCTTTGTCTCTACTCCCAGGTATTTCTGCCTGTGGCAGGGTCTTGGTCTTATGTTCCCTCCTGCTCCTCCTCTGCTCAACAAGACGACCTGCATGCACACAAGCCTCAGACAGGTCAGTCACAAGTATCCCTGAACACTCTGTCAGCAGTCCACATGATTGGCTCTTGTACAATGTCAGCACATTCACAAATTATATCATCAGAAAAGCTTGCAAAAAATATTTGTTTTTTATTTGTTTTTTTTTAGTAGTTTTTACATTTTCGTTGATATGTTTAAAAAATTATAGATTATTAAACATCTTTTTGCTTATATTTATTAAATATTTTTTCCCAATCAAACAAAAAGAGACTAAACACAAAAACATAAACATTTGATTATCTACTTCCCTTTGCTAATGACCTGCCCACCCTCAAGAATAGGGAACATTATTTAATGAGAAGGCAGAAATTAATAATAACAGTCTTTATTCTGACCATAAAATTTTCAGAAAACTCATAAATACACAATGGAGCAACGAAATCTTTGAGAACATGTAGAAATTGGGAAATATTTTTCTATTCAATCTACTTTATTTGGCCATGCTAACTTGGCAGCCTTGAACCAGTGTTAGGATAGGCCACCATTTACAACTGTGCTGTGAGCACTGGTATTCACCTTTTCCTATTTCCCGGCTGCAGCACAGAAACCACACGCTACTTTATTTATAATCCAACCAACCTTAGTGTGTAACTCTTGCCCCGTACTGTTGCTCGCATCACACAGTGAGGTCACTTCCCTCTGCTCCTCCACCACTGCTCTTGCATTCCAACATGGCTCTAGGACAGCAGCCCAGCAAAGCTGTATACTCCTCAAATCACAAAGAGGCCCAGATCAGAGCTGAGCTGGACGAGAGCCAGGATCCAGGCCCTCACAGCCCAGGCAGCTGGGGGCAGCCTATAATAAGTGGGAGACAATGAGAACTAGCACACCTCCCACGCTTTGCATGTGGATGTCGATCCAGAACTGAAATTAAACGGCTTCACTGGTTTTTCACAGACCACACTAATTATGAAAAGATATGAAAACCACGGCTGATTTAGAGGTGGTTTAGAGTACACCTCAAGGGTCTATGTTTAACATGACACACCTCAAATTATTTGCAAATATGTATAACTCAGTGCAGAGCTGTAAAGAACAAAGATTTATACAATACACATGAAAATATAAAAAGAGGCTTATTGGAGCATTTGATTTTGATGAAACTATTGCAAAACTATTTGTTCTCTCGTGTCATTGCTTATGAATTTCTAGGTCAGGTTACTTTTTTACATGTTACCTTTTTGAAATACATATTTAATTGCACCAGACTTAGTTTACTGTAAAAACTGGGCAACTGGACAATTTTTCATTTTCCTACAGTCATCAAAAACTTGTATGTACAATTTTTTTTTTTTCACATGCAAAACTAGACATAATAAAGGCCTTCTGTTTGAATGAATAATAATGAACAGTTCACTGTGATGTAGACGGCAGTGGTGCTTTAATGGTCCCTTGTAGCCTCTTAAGTCTCTGGTGATAAATCTCACACAGACTCACTCGTATAACTAAAATCCAAACCTCATTCAACTTCGCATCCATCAGTATTTGGCTGAAAGCGATGACAAAGCACTTTCAATTACACCAGTAACTGACTCTGGAAACAGTTCATAGCAGGGTCCAGGCTCGAAGACTAGGGGGAAAACACAAGGGGGGGAGGGCAGAATGGCTGGTAGGGCATCCGTTTGACTCACTCCCAAATAATAAAAAGGGTGGCGTGACTCTGTGACACAAGGGATGCCGCCAGCATTGCGAACCCAAGGACAATTCACCTATTTTGTGTGCTGTCATCCCTGTGGTCTGATTTATGGTTGGGACATCCTTCCTATGACCCATTCGTCCATCAGCTCGGCACTATAAGGATACTCTGGTGATTAGAGGCTGAAGTATCAAAGCGTCCTCAGTCAGGGCCCTTGTCTAGCACCAGAGGGCCTTGCGCTACTGAATGGGGAGTGATGCAGTTGGGAGGGAGAGCGTTGCAGCAGAAGAGTGCCATTCTTAACCCTGAGCACCAGGGGAGAGAAGAGCTTTTTGAGAATCCATCAACTGTAAATGCTTCATTCTATAATGTTGGTGTTTTCTTTTCCATTTTGGATCCCAATTTGTAATTATATTATGTGGAGTGTGTGCTCTCTAAAAGTTAACATGGCAGTGTTTAATTGGAGTGATTTTACTCATAATTGCATGATCCTCTCTACCACTTTTGGCATCCACTTTGTTTGAATAAGCAGACTAATTTCGGCATCCAGCCTCAAAATTAATCAGTATAGCATACTTAATATTGAAGTTTAAAAAATGAAATAATTGAGAAAATGTAAATCTGCTTTGAGTAACAGGAGCCTTACCCATCAACAAAAACAGAAAACCCAACAATGACAGCACCAGTCTGGGAAACATCTAATATAACAGTAGATAAGTGATGATCATGTTTCTCTCTTTTAAAATGCCTTTATTACATAAATAAAAACAGAGTCTGATCCTCCAGAGTGCCTGATCTTTTAAAGCAGCTCTGACTCCAACCCCCCTGATGAAAGGCCCACACTAACATCAGTAGTCCAGAGCCTTTACTCTCTAACTTCAGGCAATTATGACACAGAGGAGATCTTTGCCTTCTGCACTCAAAAAGAAGAAGAAAAAAGGCATCCTTTTTTTCCAAGCTTAGTTGTAAAAATAAGTTTGCTCTCCTCAATTGGAGTCACCCCATGCCCTTTGCAATAGTAGCAAGGATGTATCGGAACAAGCCATGGGGCAAAACAAATCACTTGTGATTTACAGAATTATAAAGATTTTAATAGCTGCAATGTTTCTCTCTGAGATTGGTCTTTATTTCCAGGAGTCAAAGTTTCCTGGGTGCCCCAGGCTTTTTAAAAGCAGTAATTGGCCAACAGAGAGACTTAGGATCTCCCAGAGTGATTGAGTGTATTTGTTGCTATGAACTTGAGGGTATCACTCTAAAGATCACAAGTCCAGGTTGTGAGAGCCTGCAACTTATCAAGCACAATTCAGTTTGCTGCCGTGGAAGTCAGACTGCTTTTCCATACAATTTTGTTTAAAGTTTTAACCTTTCGGTGGAACTTGATGGATTTAAAAAAAAATTTGTTTCCAAATAATTCAGTACAAACTAAGGGGCTCTGGTTTGTGAACTAACGATGGCCTTGAATTAATGCAGAATAATTGTTATGATGAAGGGCACGACTCGACATCTAAGAAAAACAGTAGCAAGCAAAGTACATCTTTGAGAAATTACATTGATTTTTGAAGTGTAAAGTGTTTTTTTACTCTTTGATTTCAGTTGGGAAAGAATCAGCACGCCACTTTTTTCCCCCAGTAAATATATGTTACAAACATTTTATTTATAAGCAACAACAAAACGATTAAAGCTTTGCAGGACTGTACAATGAGCTTAACGCCACTATATACTATATATACCACAACAAATAACAAATCAACCAGATTTACCACTACATAAAAATAATACTTAGAAACTGAAAAACATGCACTCAGTACTTAACAAGTCTTACCTCTTCTCTTGAGTGAAACTAAATACCTGGCTTTCTCTTAATTAAACAACCTTTCTGCACCAATCATCTGTTTTTTTAGAAAGTCAGTAAACAGTTCAGAAAGGTCAGCATAATTAGTTCCCTTTTCACTATGCAAACTCTACATTATGCTAACAATTTATGAAATAAATTAAAATTGATTAACTGACATTTTTCTCAATGTAGAGTTTCTCAGTAGAGTTATATAAAGATTGGATTTTGTTGTTATATCTCTTATATTGGTCACTGGATAAGAAATTGGTTACATGTATTTCTTTTGCGCTCTGTAGACATAGCCCTAAATTTATTTTACTTCACACATCTGTGGAACAACTCTCATGATGTTGAAAGCATGTACTTTCTCACTGTTAGAAAAACAAGCCTGGCAGTTGCTAAGCTATATTAAGGAAATCCGCCAGGGAGGCATAATCGAGTTTGACTCTCTACCGGTGGTCTCCTTGTTAGCGTTGTGTGTGTCAGAACTGACAGTGCAGGTAGCTCAAATGCCACTTAAGGTTTTAGCTTCAGTGGCTTTTGGAAAGAAATGACCGTGACCTGTGTAGCTTGAGCCCACATCCCACACCCTTTCTGCCTGACAGCTGCTCAATGGCAAGTGTCTGCCAGCATGCCGAGGGGAACGCTGCCAAGCAGCCGGAGATAGAGATGATTACCACATCCCTCTCTCACTCTCAGCCTGCTCACTGAAAACTGATACCTACTAACAAACTGCTGTCAACATGTTAGCGAGGCAGAGAGAGTGAGAGCAGTAGTATGTGCTGTGAGAGAAAAAAGGGAGAAAAGAAGATGTGTGGGAGAGTCAATGTGAGGAGTCCAAACAAGTTAGGATTAATGACAAGTATTTTCCCTACTGCTTTCAGAGCTAACACTTGGAGAATGCAATCAACGCTATAAGGAAAAGCCTAGTTAGGCAGGCACTCACCTACAGAGGGATGATCAAATGATGAATGTCAGACTGTCATCACAAGGTCACTAGATTTCATGTTATTGTAGCTCATCATGCAAAATTATGTACATCCATGTAGTCATCAATGTGGCTGTAAGAGAAGGGATTTCTGGGGGGAAGTTTTACTTTTTTATAATGTAACAATTATAATTTGTGCACAGTGAACATTACATTGTAAAGAGTTTCTACTTTAAAGTTTGTACGGTGCTGTGCAGATATGCAAATCGCTTTAGACCTTTTACTCCAGTCACTTGAAACTTAGGTTTTCCTGCTGAGTAGACAATGAATGCAGCTCTTCTAGAGAAGAGTTATAAATGTCATTGTTTTTGAATAAATCCCCCACTGTGCCACTTTTAACTGAAATAAAAGAAAAATCACAGCTGACATATATTTTTCTAATTGTTGCAGAGGGGGAACAGGAAGCAGCATGGAGTAGCTGGAATTATCGGTAATTAGAATATCACTGTGCTTAATTACAGAAGATTTTGATTGTCTGATTTTCAGCAGAAGGCCTGTTTTAGCTACTGTCTTAATACACATTTGTTTTTGAAGATTGGGAATGACAATTATGATAATGTGAATCCCAGCATGAAATATTTTTGTCAGAGACAGGAAAACAGAACATGTTAAGTAGACATAATGCATATGTAGATTCTTTGAAAAAAAAAGCTAATTAAAGACATTGTAACAATCTATTTTGGTTTTTTTTGTAATTTGAAAATGAAGCTTTTTTATTCTAAGATTATTTTCGGGGCACTGAAGCTTCATTGGAGAGTAGTGTGACAGGATACACATTGAGGATTAAAAAAAACAAAAGGATTTTATTGAATATTCAGTTCTGTTTCTTAATCACCCTGCCAAAGTGTGGGTTAAACATAATCATTCAGGCATTCATTTCCCTAGCTTGAGGTTATAGCTAAGGAACAGTTTTCTGCTGACTTTTTAAAAAAGTATGTCCAGAGCATCATGTGCTTCAGCCTCATTCTACAATTGGGCACTGCAGAAGTCAGTTATTTACTTTTGTTTATTTCAGTTATTAAATGGCAAAAAATCCAGGACAGAATAAAACTTTGTACAGTAATCCACTGTGGAACTTTGTTGAGCAACAAGATAAGTATTTCTCTAAAAATCAATTTTCGAGAAGAGACAATGGAAACAAACCTAAGTGCTAGTTTGAACCAACCCCACAAGGCTTCCAGGGAAACCACCAAGCCTAAGAAGCACTTTATTAGCCAGCAGGGGGGGGGGTCAGGAGGACCAGCCCTGTCATTGATTGAGGTTGGAGGATGCATCCACAGCTGCACTTTCTCTAAATTTCTAAGAGTAAATATGCACCTTTGAAGTGGGGGGTGCCTAGGAGCACTCCTCTGCACAGATTGTGTGGGTTTCTGTGGGGAGCTGTAGTTACGGGAAAGATCAATGGACAGGGCATTAGGGGGGAGAGTACACTACACTGTCCAGCCCTCCAGCCTACAGTACAACTCAGCATCTCCTAGATGGCCAGTATTATTGAGCTCAAGGCGGTTTAATTCTCCATGCTGTTTTCTCAGACTAATACATTTCAACCTTTCCGGCTGCAAAATGTATTGGAGAAAAAGATGAAATATACTAGGAACTTCATAGACAACTAGAGTTTGGTTCATTTTGCACTGCTACCACTTTTTTCTTGACACATGTCAACTTCTGTTGTAGTCCTGATCTTAAGGAACTCTCTACAGTTTTAGACAATAAATACCCTGGCCGAGCACTCTCCTATAACATGGTCCTTCTGGTAGGGGCATTTGCTTCCTATTTGTAGACGCAGTTGTGGAGATTTTGTATCTAATGGAAAACATATGGCTCTCCTAATTCAACACTGAAGATGAACATGCTCTGTGTAAAAAATGAATTTAATGAATAAATGAAATTAATTAATTTTTTTAAATGATGAAATAATATTTTTGACTGGAATACTGCTGCCTGCATAATTACTGACTGGAAAACTCCTCTGTCCACTTTGTGAAAGCATGGAAAAACCCATATCCTGCTCATTGTGTGGCTGGATATGTGTACTTGTGGCAGGCTTTAAGTGCATTATACTTGTGCTGAACACACAGCTTCCGTATTGTGGTTTGTAAAGACTATGGAAAAGCCTTTTGGGGTAGCCACACTTCCAGATGAAGCTAATCTGCTCGTGGTTGGTACAGAGTGATAAGTGAGCAAAGATATTTAAGCCTTTTTGTCTTCTACTTATGCATGATAATACATCTCTACGCAATACTGAATTATAAAAAATTAAAACAGCAATTATACACTGAATTCATCATTATATTGGCAATTAATATTAATGTGTCTGAATTAAATTTGTTTGGTACAGTAAATACTGTGCTGTCCCTGAGATGAGGACGACATGTGTCATTTCCACAGAGTGTCAGAGTGTAGGCCCTCTGCGCTCCCAGGTGTCGCCAGGGTTTGGCTCCACCAGCCTCGGAGATGCAGCCAGAGAGAGTTAGCATTTACAAGCCCTGTCACACTCTACAAAACACTGTGTCACTCAAGTACAGCCTGTGTGGCAGCTCTGGCATTAATGGAGACGTTGACATCTTCCGACAGCGTGTTTATCTAATACTAATGCTAAGCAACCAGAGCCAGTCGCCCCCACACGGAGCCATCGAAAACCCGCTGCAGACCTCTATGTCTTGCAATCGCACTAGTTTTCCCATTCATCCCTCAAGACATATGGAATTCATAACAATGACTTTGCTGCAGCTCCGTGTCATGTCGGGGTTTTTTTTGTAATTCAACCAGATATTTCTTACCACCATTCACCAGACAGCCCAACTGCCTCACTGATGATTAAGACAAGGTTGAGTACATGTATGACATATTGCAGGAAGCATCACCTGTGTTGGCATGAATCCTCAGCTGAGGGCCTCCAACAAAACTTGTTTACATATTTCTGCCACAGTGTTTTTCTTGGAGATTCTCTTTGCTACCCCTCTCACACACGCACAGACCCATAGAAGGGGAGATTCAAACTTGAGTTGAGGAAATATAGAATCAACACCATTTCAACACTTCTTTACAGAATATATTTTCTCTTGGAATTCCCTCATAAGCATCATGTACATACATATGATCTTACAATATTATACAATATAATCATTCTTTTAAAAAACAAGTTGTCAAGAAAGCACAAGTTGAAAATATATGCAAGCAAAAAGGAGTTGTCTTGAGACGAAACATACTGTGCAGTATACAATGCTCAAAAAGCCGCAAAAATTCCTATATATTACTATATGTATCAGAGAATGATGATGGGTTCATGAAGTGTATGGAGCTATCTTTAGAGGATTGATTTCCCATACTGCCACGCAGTTGGCTGCATTTATATTCCATGCCTGTGGCTCTGTGACCCCTGGTTCTCCTTTGATGTGGCAGGCAGAAGCACAAACCAGGATGAGGCAGAGAGAGAAAAGGCTGAGGGATAGCAAAAGGTGAAACAGTCTACAATGGGAGGGGGCAGAGATTTTTCTTGTGGTGCAGGTTTCTAGGAGGGATGAGAGGACGGGATGAGGGAGTGTAAAAAAGCCGTTATGAGTTTGCAGGGAGCAGCGCGAACCAATGAAGCCATCATCTGACAGATCTGTGAGAGTTTGCACTGAGGGCGGGTTAGTGGTGGGTGGGCAGAAAGGAAGCTAGACTGAGGGAAAGGGATCGGTTGATGGTGGGGGGTTGGGAGAGGGCATGACGGTGGCGCGAGCTGATAGAGACATCAGCGCCGCTTCAGTAATCTCACGACGGCTGGCCGCAGCGAGGGGCCATCGAGGGGCCCACGAGAGCAGAGGCATGATAGAGCAGACCACCCCGACAACACTAGCAGGGGGCCCGGCAGTATGGACAAATCAAAGCGAGAAGAAGTAATTTTTGAGAAATTACAGAAATCTCCATGGAAATTAGCATGAAACACTTTCTAATCTTTTGCTTTTCACCATGGACGATAGGGGTCAGTGCTTCAAGTTCTGCAGCCCTTGCTTTCTCTTTCTCTCTCGCCCCATCCCTAATTTCATTATTCCCTCTTGATTTTTTTTCTCCCTCCTGCTTTTTATGTATACTCATTTTACAGCTGACACTATGAAATAGCCCCTCCCTCAGCTCATATTCTTCAGCCATTCATTTGCTTGAACCCTTTTCATTGACCACAATTAAACGTTTAGATTTCAAAGGCAAATCAAGGGAGAGCCAAGCCATGCCCTCACAGTCACACAGGATCAAGCTGTTGGGTGCTTTGGAGCCTCAGATGGGGTGAATCCCCCAAGATTTGTCCTCTGCACCCTTCCATTCGTTCTTGTGGTGTCTGTCAGGGCTCAGAACACTGTTCAAATGAATGGGAGGCGTGAAGCACTCCGAGTTGTGACCATGTGGTTATTGGAAATAAACAGCATTTGCAGCAATACAATGACACCCTAAGCCACAATTCTTCGCATCACAATTGCTCTGTATTTCAACAATATGGTGCAAAACACATCTTAAGAAAATGGTTGTGGAACAGTATTGTTGCTGTGCATACCAGAATTTTAAATTGTTCTGCAGTTGGTTTGGGTATTTTCATACTTTGGTTTAATTAGTTTTGATGTGATTTGCATTGAGTCCTCACTTTGTAAATCAGATCAACAGTGTGAGGATTTACCAGAAGTTTTCACGCTGTCATCTTTTTAAAACAGTGGACAAGGCCTGTGTTTTAGAATAGCAGCAACCTATTTTAATATTGAAATACATGAAAAACTCTGCAGTGTAATGAGTTTGCCGAATCTTAGGATTTACTTTTTATTTTTGTTATTAGTAGGAGAATGTATTGGTATGGTTATATCTACCATAGAACAGCTTACAGAAAACAAAGTTTTAGTTTTTTCACAATTTGCATCCATGGCAACACAGAGAGTGTTGTGCTCTTTCATGGCCATGGTCATATCATCAAACATTGTACTGAACAGAGCAGCTCCTGCTTCACTGAAGCACTTACACAGAGAGCGAGACTTTGTTATTGTGCTACATGTAAATTGTTCCTTCTCGCGTGTTCTTTTCAAGGCCAGACATAATATTAAACTTATTTGGGTAAGATAATAAGAGAAACATGACATTTTGACAGAAAAAAACCCTAATGCAGCCTGAATAGTGTACCATACACTACCCTAAAACCAGAAAATAAATACATGAAATTGTCAAATTCAGTATAAAAGAGTTATTATGTTTTCAGATTAATTATAAGATAAATTCTACATTATAAAATGTTTTCCCATACCGCTGCCTCACTATTGGGAGAGAGAAAAGAGAACCAGTTGCCAGAAAATTTAATCGAGGCACATCCAAAAGAGACCAGGGTCTCTTGAAGCCTAAGTACAAACAAGAGCCAATGAAAAAAAAATTAAATTGGGTCATCTTTCAGTCGTGTTGTACTACAATATAGTCACCACAGTTATACTTTATCTGAAGTTAACTAAACTAGTTTTGTAATTTTATCAAGGATTTGCCGTTTTCATACAGTTTTTGTTTAAATTCCCTGAGACATGGCCATATTCAGGAAATGTAATTCTTGTTCTCTTGTCATTGTCATCCTGACATGTTGGTGAACGATTGTCCTGAACTTACAATGTCAAATCACTTCCACACATCTCTGCCTTATTAGATAAAGATGCACACAAATTCACTAACAGGTACAGTAGAAAAGATAGAAATAATGGCATTTGGTCTGAAAATAAAATAGTGGCATTTGATTAGCATTACATTGTATGCTGATTCATGAGGAATAGCTATATAAAGGTGGTGGAGACTTAATTAGACTGCTTGCAGACTTGGCACATTGCAGTGACAAGCAGTAGAAATGCGTGTAAGATATAGAAACCTTTCTAACCTCCAGTTAAACCTTCTCTTCCGTTCTAACAATTTGCCCTCTAATTAAGCTCCAGAGTTGAGTTGTCTAGTTTGTTTTTTAAAAAACATTCACGTACAATTTTACAACCATATAAAATTACTTTTTCCAAAATCATAATTTATTGTTTTGTCGTATGTAAAACACAATCAATTTTTTCTTCAAAATTAGGACTTATAACCACTATTTGTAGATTATATACAGACTACTTGTAGATTATATTTTTATGCAAAATCAGATGTTAAAATGTTTCTTGAAATCTTATTCATCATAGCTTAGTCTCTCTTTAATAGTTAGATCTACTAGCCATGGTGCAAATTGAATGTGGTCTAAATTCTGTGAAGCTATGGTAAATTTGTTCTAAAGAAATATAACAAGGACATACAGATCTAAAACTTGAGACCTCATTTAACCTAAATGGCACAAACATTTGGCAGGGTCTGAGTGTACCTGCTCCTACTTGCGGTTCTGCCAGTAATAGATAGATGGCACTGCATCCAAGGTAGAGCAAAGGGCTAGAGACTTCTGTCTACCATCTTTCAGGGTCTTACTCTCATTATCCATCCGAAAATTAACCTGTCAATTTATCAATCAACACCATCTTGAGTTTTCTGCCTGTTTAGCGACCAGCCTTGCAACAACTCTGACGCACAGATAACCAGGAGGTATGTGTTTGTTAGTGTAGTGAATGAGTGCATTATCACTTAAATGACTGCTATGAATCACAATTGCTGCCAGGCGGTTGATAAGAGGTAAATACACAAGCAATTTGATTTTAAAGTATATATCTGTTTATGTATTCTTTTATGTGTGTAGAAAAAAAGGTCAGGGCCAGGCAGGCAGCATTTTCAGCTTTGTTGCACACCGTTTTCTTGAAAAGTCCCATACAGTGTAAGGCCAGGTGGTATTGTCAAGACTGAATTCTCTAGTTTACCACCATTGCCACCACAGTGAAAAGGTAGATGTTTAGATGACATGACAGGCCTGCATTTAATCTCCAAATTGTAAATTTGTTGTTTGTTGCAGTGTAATTCTTTTATACCCACAAGAAAGACTTGAAGCAATGCAAATCAAAACAGAATTTAAATCTCAACAGAATGATATCCATAAAAGTGATGACATAATAATAATAATAATAATAATAATAATAATAATAATAATAATAATAATACCACATTCAATTAATAAAAAATAGCTAACACAAAATTATTATGTAATTGATGGATAATTGTAGAATAAGGTTATTATTTTTGTTATTTTTAAATCAATACAAACAGTATCTTCATAATTAGACACTTTGATCTTTCATCTATTATTTGAAGCACATAGCTCTGTCAATATTCTCAATGTTCAATCCAAGTTGTATTTGTAATTTACTAGAAAAAACAAAATATATTTCTTGATAATTTCAAAAAATAATGCAGAATTGCAAGTGTAAATATCAATATTATAGTTTTAAAGTGTTTCAAGTACATTGCACACATTGCCTAATTCTTCTCTATTGACTTTGGAGTTAATGTTACATCTGCTCTTAGAAATATCTAAAAGGCAGGCAGATTGAAATATGTGTTTGCATGCTCAGCATGCTACAGAGTTATAATAAGCACTGGGACATGTCTTTATCTCTAAATGGGTTATAATGTGATAAGCTAAACTAGACCCTCAAAAATCCCTACCAAGTGCAACCACGGGTGGGGGACCTCAATTGCTTCAGTTCATTCTTCTTTTTTTCCTGGTATTTTCCTCTTCCCTGTTCAGGTTATTAGCCACTTCATGACTGGATCAGCCAAAAATGGAAGGACACGAACAGAACCAGATAGGGGTTGTGAATAGCGGGATTTTTCTTTTTCCAATTGTTGTTATTTGCAAATGGCCTTATTGTGTAGAGGTATTGGAGAGGAGGGGGCGCTAGTGAGGAAAAATGGCGGAGAGTATTTTTAAATGCTGACAAAAAGATGAGAGAAAAAGGAACACAACATCTGGTAATTTGTTTCAGCAAGCTTAGCCTAATGATGTAAGCAGATTACTTTCCAACAGAGTGGGAAAGGGGCATAGGGGGCTTTTTTTCTTTTCTTTCTTTTTCGTGCCCCTTTATGGGTCTGTCCCATTAACGACATAGAGAGAAGCCACTGCCATCTACACTGTTAGTTCATATTGGTGGTTCTATGTATGCTCTTCCATGCCATTTGTTAATTCCCATACTCAAGAAGTGGATTTTGATCAGATCAGAAAAGTGCTTGGCACACAGTAGGGGCTTGGGCTTGTTTTGCAGGCTGTTTTAACGCCTTAAAAGGGGAACCTCCCTGACTATTTGAGGTGGGATGTAAGCCACTCGATGCTGTGGGTGCCCCTGGCCTGATTTGCTCCCTCTCCTCAGAGAGCAGAGATCAGTGGTATGCCCAGATTGAAAGGGAGGGCAGGAACCCGGCGTGATGAAGGACACTGGCTCCCTGTCAATGTGTGGAGGAGACTGGAGGATGAAACACACCATTAAGACCAATTTAGAGTGTTGCTCTAAATTTCAGCAGGACTGATCGATCCTGACAGGAGGGCATCGTACCGCCTGCCAGATCACTTAAACCACTGCCCCTTGTCTCACGTTGCTTAATGTCATGTCATTGGCTATCATTCCCAGTCGAACAGTGAGCTGCTGGATTTCGTTTCAATTACGACTTGTAAGATTACCTTTTATTTTTACACATCAGTAATCAATGAGGATTTTGATAATAATGTCATAATGCAATCTTAGTATTGCATTCTGTTCTTTTTTACTCTGTTCTTAATCCAAAGTGAAATCCTCAGAGACTAGCTGTCCTGTTGGTTTATTGATTTTCTTCCCTTGCTCTGTGAACATTGGACAGAAACTTGAGAACGGAGGTACAGAAAAGAGACTATACCTTACTCAAGGGTTTATCCACCAGACAGGTAGTTAACGTGATAATGACAATTTATTTTTATAGCTTCTTTTGTACATTAATGCAGCTCAAAATACTTCACAGAATAAAACAAGACAGATTTCCCAAAAATAATAAAATAAAAAAATAAAGAATAAAATAAAAAAAGATCATTTATAATAACTAAACAGTCTCCATAACAAAGGAGCAATAAAACCTGTTAAGATCACTGATGAAACATGAAACAAATTAGGCAACATAAATAACAAAATGAGATAAGAATGAATAACCATAGAGAAAATACTTCAGTAGTTAGTTATAGGTATTATATGTTAGTCACCTTTTTAATGAGATGTCCTGCTGTATATAAATCTAGATTGTGTATCTTGTGATATGTAGAGTCCTAGCACACGCTTTGTATTGTTATTGCAGTGCTACTATCTACCGGGGCTGTGCTGACATTTTATATGCCATCTATTTATTAGTTGGGATGTTCATTGAGGCAGCTCAGGTTAAGTATCTTGCTCAGTGTCTGACTGGAGATATTGAACCTGCAGCCCTCTTGTACCAAGTTCAGTTCCCTAACCACAACCAGTTTGCCCCTTTGAAGGATGAGGTCTCAGGAAGAGTGGTGCTATGTATACCACACAGACAGTGATCTATTCTGTGTCTGATATCATGTTGCTCCATGTCACTGACTGATGTTACCTGCATCCCCTCGTGATGATTAGATCCATGACTGCGCCTACAGTTCCCTTATAAAACCAGTTCCTTTCTTTTAACCCACAAGACGCCGAGTCCTCATCAGACAGACAAGAGTGAGCAGGTGAATGAGTGAAGTTATTTTACAGGATGATATTGCTCCATTGTGAACTGTCATTCCATCCTTGACAAATGTTCCTCATCTGAGCTGGTGGCATGCTCCACTGTATAAATGGGTTATGAGCTAGAATATAAGTTATGTAAGTCACAGTGCTTTGAGACATCTGCTAAGCACATTCACATGTAATGAAACATAATGTAATAAAAATAATGGAGGCAACATAAGAAGATTTATCTCATTATGACCTTCCTTGCTCTGCTTTATTGCAACCTTCCACCTGCTCCCCGACAACATGAGCAATTTTAAAAATGGAGAGCTGTCCTTACCCATCCACGTCTTCATCAAGTGTCTGCACACTTGGTACAATAAAACATTTAAAATTTCCTGAATTTCCTCATGATGGTTTTGATCACTAGTGTTTGCAAAAAATATATAGGTGTGGTCTACATATTTAAATCTATATAAATCCTATTCAATTTAGGATAAAATCGGTAACTCTGCAATTAATATAGAATGAAATTATTTAATTATTTATGAAATAATTAAAATAAATAATTGAATATAATATTTAATATTATGTTTCAAAAATAGATAACTGTTTGTATAATCTACACTAGACTTTAATCCATTAAAACAGACTAAACATATTAATCAAGTAATTTTGTGCAAATAATAAGATGTTGAGCCTGAAATTTGATTTAGTCCATGATGAGGGACTAGTGGACTAGTAGCCCATTGTACCTTTAATGACTTGCTTGGTGTGTATCTTCAGGGGCTGTCTGTGCCACCAGCTGAGGCGTTAATACAAATATAGCAGATAATTTGTGAACTAACCTCTTTTTAAGTGGCTTTCTCCAAAAGTGTGACAGGCAGGTGGGGAAACATAGTAGAAGTAATTAGGTATTTGCTGTTACTGAACCATCCTGAGACTTAAGATTTTTCAGGCAACACAACTTTTAAATCAAAGGATTATGATGTTGTTTTTTCTTTTTTTATATAGAATCTTTCTATCCATCTATCCCAATTGTAATAGAATTGTTATAAAATGAAGTCCTTCTACAAAAAGAACATCTCGTTAAATAATCTCATTAGCTTTAGCTGTTTTCCTTAAAAAAAGAAATAGTAGGGCAATTGATAAAGTCTAAGCTCCACCTTTGCCGCCTCTCCATTTTGTAATCACAGGCAGTTTGGCAGCACAACGTAATTAGTTTGCACGCCAGATTTCCCATGAGTCCCAACCCAGCTCAAAGCCAATCCTTTCCTCATCAGCAGCCCAGAGACTAAACACCTACTTTATCTGGTTCCCCCAAGGCTGTCCATCCATGGGGAGTCAGGGTGCCCTCAAAAACATTGCCAATGAGGGCTCCAATGCCGCAGGCTGATATGGGTGAAACTTCAGATGGCAGATGGCACAGAGAAGGGAAAAGACCATATCTTTAAGGTAGAACTGCCAAAAAAAGTGGAACATCATATCCTAGAGCTTTATGTCCCAGGGCTGAGATTAAAGCATGAAATATATGTTTAGAAGAGCCACAAATGTCTTCATTTCAAAAACTGTAAGTGATCAAAGTGTCTGATGTGTGGAGGCATGCTGCAGGGTATTTTTATGTTTTCATCAGTTGACAATAACCAAGGAAATGTTTCACAGCTTGTTCAAATGCCAGCATTGATAAACAGGACTGCTGAAGTTGAGTGTCATTTATTACAGCGGCTATCTGTTAGAATAAGGTAGTTCTATGCTGTGTGTGCTTTGCTGTATATCATATGTACATAAGCATCAAAACATGATCTCTATATCTTCTAATCTTTCTGACTGGGTACTGTATTTGAAAGAAATCATGAAGGCCTGTATTTTTCGCTATCTTATCCTGTACTCTTTTCATTGTAAGTGTTTGTAGATGTGCATCTGAATTACCTCTGCCAGTCAACAGCAAGAAGTGATGGGGCAGTTTTTAATACCACTAGGCCCATCTGGGAGAAGAACCCTTTTCATTCGACATACTTGGCTGCTTGTCGCCTCACCATAATGGGCACGTTGAACGAGCTCTGAAGCAATAGCCAATTAAATGCCTTGAAGGGGATGCCTCGAGGCCCTGCATGAAAGGCTTCAGGTGTGAAATGCTTGTTTTTCGAGAGTGCTGCAAATGTTGGCTGCTTTCAAGTTTGCTATTGCCCTGCTGGCTTCCCCTTCCAGCCCACCCCAACAGCCCTTCTCATGTGGAGGAGGGTAGAGGGTAGAGGTGATGGGCAAGAGAAGACCACTTAAGTACAATTTTCTATTCAGCGTTCCAAACCTGTGCACTCTCGTGTTTTTCACCGCTGCCTCGTAACAGAGAACAGAGTTTCAGATGATGCAGACAATAGCTTTTTAGCGCACAATGGAGAGAAGAGGAGAAGCTGAAGGGCAGACAGGGGGAAATATGGACGAGACAGAAAGTCTGAGCGTGAATCTAAACCAGAGGCAGTGGTGGTTGGGTGATGGCAGGGTTACGTGGGAGGGGGCTTAAAAGGAGATGGATTGTTTGCTAATTGTGGTCAATTCTGACCAGAACATGACAGGTTCAATGACTACTTTAATGCGTTATTGAACAGAAACTTGAAATGCAATTGTGAGAGATGCTTCTGTTTTAGAAATGTGTTTTCAGCCCCTCCATGGGTGGGAAGAATGTTCATTCATAGTTCGAGTGTAAGAACATGCTGCCTTGTCTCTGTGCAATAAATGGCTGTTAGCACTAACAGTTATATCTGAAGTTTTCTATCCAACCTGGATTGAAGTATTTTTTAAAGTATTTATTTTAAATATTTCTACTCTCAGTTCTTACAACATAGAAGTTGACAAACAGTCTTAGATCATGGAGGAGTAACATTAAAAGATGCCTGTGGTGACTAAGAGGGAATAAATCCTGTGGATATTAATCTTATTAGGATCATACATTAGCATTGTGTCAGGTGAGGAGACAAATGAATGGGCGCCTGTTTATCTGACTTAAGCTATGTGGTTTACCTAGCCATTGCTCAGGGCACATATTGCCACTAATAAATTGGTTAAGTCTGAGCAGAGTGATTGCAATGAAGTTAAGGGACTGGCTGTCTGAGCTCTCGCCACTACACCCAGCCATTCTCGCATCCCCCTTTTTATCTGTCCAGATTGGGAGAGCCCTTTCGATAAGATGAAGAGAGGAGAAATCAAAATAAATGGAGTCCATTAAAAGCAGCAATGCATCAACTGCTTGATAAAGTGATTAATAAACAGGCTGGGATTGTGATTGATTAAAGCATTTAATCAAACTGTTAAAAATCACTAATGGCAATGGTGCATAAATGCCCTGCATGGGTTAAATGTATAAAACACTACATAACCAATGTTTTTTCCCTCTAAAATTATAAACCTATGCTCATCTGAAACATTTAAAATCACATTTTCAAAAAAACTAACAAAAAAAACTCACATGTGATGTGAAAAATGTGCTCTCACATTTTTACACAATTAATCATAAGTGTGCTGTGGTATGTAGACATTGTGGCTCTCTTGAATCTTGGAATTTTTCCCCCATTTAAACAAAAGAGCAGTGAATGACTTAAGCGGTAACATGGGCTCATTAAAGATGTTTTAAATATGACCGGATGCATTAGACTTCAAAACACTTTCTAATCAATGACTAAAATCACTTGCAAATTCCAGGGTGGTGGATGAGTGGGCAAGTGATAGGCTGGTTACAACATTTATGAGACTTAAATGTCATTCAAATTCACTAATGCAAAGGGAAATACATAGAGCAGATTGACATGTCGAGCTTGGTAAAGTTCAACCTTGATGTATAGCACATTAAGCTAGGAAATTACAGATGTTGTAATTATCAGCAATGAGTGACCTCGTGTGCTTAAGGGTGCTTGGTTAAAGTACTTGTACTTTGCTTTTAAGATGTGTAGCTCAAGAAAAGATTGGCATGTATCTGCAAATGGCATGCTTTTATTGAAATGAATGGGGTAAATTGGGAGAAAGTAATGTTAAGAATAATTTCCAGTCAGAAGAAATGCATGATGTTTATTCACCTTCATAAGCTGCAGAGTTGGGAAGAGGGTGCATTTAGTCTGCTAGTTATTTTCATAGTTGGGAAGTTATCTGTTCACATTTACAACATAGATCCACACAAATGCACTGTTTCTGACCAAAGTAGGCATTATTATTATTTTGAAAAAAATTAGAAAACACAGGTAAACTGAGCTATTGTGTAACAATTTGCTTATTTATAGACATCAAACCTTCATATACTATGCCTCATCTTTGAGACATAACATACAACAATACAAGTATAACAACAGTGTGAAGGAGGTAAATTACCAGAGTTGGCCACAGGTGTCTATGGCAAGAGTGTGTTGTAGAGGACAACATAGAGGCTAAATAGCGGTGGAAATCAGGCACACACAATTTCAAGGGTTTGAATCCAGCTAGCAACATCTGCCACTTGTCATTGATTCTGTCAGTCCAGTCATTAAAAAACAAACAAAGAAAGTATCGGCAGTGGTGGAAAGTAAGTACATGTACGCGAGAGTTGCACTTTCTTGAGGTACTTGTAGTTTACTCGAATATTTCCATTTGATACTTCTACTCTACACCATTTCTGGGGAAAACATTGTACTTTTTACTCCACTTCATTTATCTTGAAGCTATCTTTACAGATTTTGCTTACAAAGTTTCTTACAAATATGACCTATTGCTTTACATAAAACTTCCCAACTGTTTTCAAAGCATTTAAATTAGCTTTATGCTCGGATTTAATGCATGAATAATAATCCAATTGTTTATTATTTTAAAATAAAACAATGTAGGGACCATTCTGCCTCAATAATGAGTATTTTTTTAATAAACAAAGTATGTTTTGCTGACTATGGTTTTGAGTAACATTTTGAAGGACATTTACAGTGTGGTGTTGCTACTTAAGAAAATGATGTGAATAATTCTTTCACCACTGAGTACCAGTACATCAAGACTGTCTCTTTATGCACTCTACTTTTACAGAGCCAACAATTTCAATGACGCACGGAAGGTGCCAGTTCTGCCAGTGGGCATTTTGGAAGTCCACTGACTGTTACATTAAAGCCACCATTGTTGAACCAGCATTCCCATATCGGTGTCAACCTGAAGCATTTCTGAAGAGCCAGACATACAAGCGCCCACATTGCATTGTTCTGTGCAAATTATTGCATGTGCTTCTTTATCCTTTATCCTTTATCTTAAAATGGCAAGATACATTAGTGATAGACTTTAATTAGTGTTTTTAGAGTAATAATCATTTGACACTCAGTTGAAATTACCAGATACAGTGAATGCTATTTAATCTGAAGTCTCCTACAAATGAATAGAAGTCAAATGAATGACACATGAATGACTTGTTAATTATGCAAATGGAGTGCTGCAGGAACCTGGTAAGTTGCGGGAACTCTGTCATCTAAAAGGGTATGGTGAGTGTGATAATGTAGCGGCTTGGCATGGCTCTCTTGATGTAATGACAGGTCAATTTGACTGGCTTTATGCTTTGCACCCTGGTTCTTTTCTCTGGCTCTGGTGTGGCTGCCCCAGCCGCCTCCCCCACCTCCCTCTCTCGTGTCCCTTGGACTTTGATTTCTCCTTTGTTCCACTGGCTCCTCTACTGACACTTCCCAAGAATAAGAGATGCCACACAACCATGACCCTTTCACACCACACCGATGACCTCTGTCTCCTCCATGCATGACCTCTCACCTAGAAGCTGACAGCTTGATTAATTGAAGAATGTTATGATTTATGAGTATCTTCTCAGCATGATTAACAAGGCAACAGGTGGCACAACCAAACAGCTAGCAAGAGCATTTCTTAGAGAGGAGAAAACAATGGAGGATTATATTTAGAAGTCATGTTTTGTCCAACATTGACTGTCACTTTGGTTAAGCCATATATCATTTTGACTTTTTTGTCCACCACTGCAGTTCGGATATCTTCACAGAAAGGTTTCTTTTGTGTCTAACTTGTCAGCCCAGTCAGACGCACAGGAAGACATCACGTCTCAACAATGTGATTTAGTAAAAAGCTGATCCAGTGTTCTGATTATCAACTCACCATATTTTTGGTCCAAGTTTCGGTTTGTATTTCTTTAATACAAAGAAATCTTTTTCAAGTTGTTGTCTGTAATGTATGAATCACTCTTACTGCATGTGCTGACAGTGTGTAAATGCTTGACTCTGCACAGCAACGAGTGTCATATAGAGAGCAGCATGTAAGAGGAAACGGTGTCAGTCGTGACACAGGGCCACGTTCAATTGTCTACCCAAAGCTTTGCGAGTTAACTCACCTGACAGCTTCCTAGATAAGTCTGTCTTGTAGCCGAGACACTTAACTGCGTAATGGAAGTTGGTGGTCCAACTCAGGTGACAAGGGTATGGGGGTGTCGAAGAGGTCATATGAGACCTGCTCATCGACTAAGTCAGTCACAGAGAAGGACTATAGAGTGGGATAGCAGTCTCTTGACACAGTGTCACTGGCAGACTGTCCAGCTGAGCGAAAGCGCATGGTAAGATGTGGCCTTTTCTTTTGACATGGATTTGTTCTGACCTTAGCTTCGGGCTGTGACAACTGATGGATGATTGATGGTGCCGTTTCAGCAGTGTCAGTGGAAAAGCCAGGCACCTCAGAGAAAGCATTTCTCTGACCCACAGTGACCTGGCTCTAACTTGTGTTGGACAACAAAAGATAGTCAACTACAGTTTGTGCCTATCATCATTACCTTGCCTGATTTGTCATTTTCTGCCTCCCTCCCATTAGCACCCCATTTCCAAATTTCAGTTTACTCTTTGCTGTCTTGTGCGACGTTTTTCTTGTTTTAAAATTCTACTTGTTGCTCTTCATCTACTACATGAACTATTTAAGTAAGATTAGTTTTACACTGTTAATGCTAGAAAAAACCTGCACCATGTGAAGTTGCAGTGGCTGGAAGGTACTGTGTAAAGAAATGTCCGGGTGTTGTGTTTACAAAGAATTGCCATCAATGAAAAATTAATTATCTGAGAGTCAGCAAAGGTTAATTTTGGTCAGAAACCTTTCGATCTGGAGGGGCTGACCCCAGCAGTGGTGGCTGCTGCACTTGTGCCTAGCTGAGCTGACACATGCAATGACCTGTGACATGGGCAGTGACAGCAGAGTAAACTGAGCCGTGCTCCCCTGCCTCACCGCGCCTGGAGAGCTTAGAGGGCTTGCAGCTGAGAGGAGCAGGTTAAAGCATAGTGCTGCTCCCATGTCATCAACCCAGCCCGTGATCAGTAGCTCCGTCCTCGACAAACACTCCCCAGTCCTGCCACCCACCTCTGTTGTCTCCTAGAGACGGTGCTGCCCACCGCTGGTTGCCCCATATGTTTGGGCTGCACACAAGGTGGTTTCTCGGATACTGTGGTTGCTAATTATAAATTTAATTTGCATTTTAATTAGAATGGTGGAAAATTAAAGCCTGCCAGCTGGAGAATTTCAAAACACTTTCCCTCCCTCCTTTTTCTCTCTCCCTCTTCTCTCCTAGTTTAGACCAAGCATGACTCTGTCCTGTATTCATTTGTGTGAGCACTGCAATAGCACCAGCACCTTCTCGTTGTGGGACGGTGTGTGGTGTCACTTCTGAGTTTGAGTCCTTATTTAGAGTGGCGTTTGCTAAGTTTTTTTATGTGTGGTGAAAACTGCCATGTTCATCAACCACATCTTTCCTAATGAAATAATCTACAGCTCATTTGAAATCTCACATAATTTAGTTATGCTCATAAAACCCGTTGGTATTTTATGGGAATTCTAATAAATTATTGTATGTCTTCTTCTCCTGTAGTTTGATCAGTTAAACAAGGTCCAAATCCCTGTCGTGGTGCTCAATTGACATACTTTACACATGCTGGGAAGTAAGTGATCTGCATGTGTGGGCTGGTAATATCATTCAGTTTTGGCTATTATTTTCCAATCTCCATAATTCGTCCCGTTCCCCATGTTGTTCCCCCTTGGTCATTCTCATTCCCTCTCTCACCTCCCACAGGCGTCCTTGCTCAATAATTGTCATTAATTGATTGACAGCTCTGATAGACCCAACTAACCCCAGTTCTGCTCTCATGTCTATGTTTTAAATGAGAGCTTGTACATCCAGTGACCTTGTCTGCCCATCAACTGTCAGCGAATGTGAAGCCAATCCAGAGAATGTCTCACCTTAGCAAAATAGGCCGTACTAAATGATTGTAATTGGTTCGTGGATCTATCTTGTGTTGCATTGCATGTGCATAGCAAAGTTGGTAAAAGTTTAGTTTGAACTCCTATATAACTCATATGTAATGCCAGTTATACCTCTTTCTGTTAATCTAATTTATGTTACATTTTTGATTAATATATGTTTTCATGTGCTTGAGTAAATAGTACCCAAGACTGTGCCGTTAAATGAGACTGTAGCTGCTCTTTACTAAGAAAGGTAAGGCCTATTTTCTTTGACAGGGATTCAATAAAAACATTTCTAGTCATATGTATTAAAGCCAGCAAACTGACTTACCACATTGTCTGCTGATTAATGATTTGAAAGAATTTCTTATGGCATTTGGCTTTAAAAAATAAAGAGCTAAGCATTTTATATTAGCATAAATATTTACAACAACAGTTGATTGCAGAAAACCCCACTTTATTGTC